>OY282560.1:978473-1288651 GCA_958295665.1 Tipula vernalis
GGCAGGCATGAAGCAATGCAAGGTGCAGGTGGTAAACAAAATGAGTCTATAGCCGTACGTCCTCGATTTGATTACTGGGTAAGGTAGGACGAAAAAAACGAACTGTGAAAGAGTTGCTTGAGCCCCAGAAAAGATAGCAGATATAGAAACAAACAAACAAAAAAAATTATTAGAACAAAAACATTATCACAGACTTCGGACAAATCAATTTATCATTTTCTCTCAATTTTGGCTGTTCAATCGGGTTTGACTTACAGTGTTACGAAATGAAGAGGCTGGGATAAAATATCATGACACTTTTTACCATTTTTTCCCGATTGAACACGTCCACAATTATCAAAAATATATTCAATGCATTGCGAAATTTGACACATTTCAAAGTGGTGAATAAAAAATTTCGAATGATTCAAGGATAGGCTATTTGGTTGCATGTGGAATATATATAGGGAAATTCTAAGGGAATTTTGGCAGACGTCCACATGTGAAAAATAGATGTGAAATTTGAGAATAAGGCTCCAGACGAACATTTTAGTATCAAAGATGAATTTTAGGAAAAATGTTACGTTAATTCACTGTTAGGTCGACGATATGCTCTCGCTCTAAGGCTGTGTTTCAATCGGATAAAAAGTTATATTTTTTAATTGTGGCATTATGAAAAACAAAATACAAGCTTTTAACTGGTCCGTGACCAGTTACAATTTTTGTGGTGATTAAAACGCCAAAATTTTTAAATTTTTATATAGTTTTTTATTCGTTTGAAACACAGCCTAACTCGTTCTTGTTGGTTGCTCTTGCTAATCACATTCACAACTAAAATGTTTCACATGGATCTTTAGGGCCGTGTGTATTTATTACAGCTCGCAAATATATACGCTGGGTGGAAGAGATATTATCCTAAGCGTGGATATTAATACAATTTCGTTAATGTTCATAAAAATACACAACTTCAGTTTTCATTTTTATAACGTTTAGTTTTTTTATTTTATTAATGGTAAATGTACGTTA
Organism: Tipula vernalis; assembly: GCA_958295665.1. Classification (NCBI taxonomy): domain Eukaryota; kingdom Metazoa; phylum Arthropoda; class Insecta; order Diptera; family Tipulidae; genus Tipula; species Tipula vernalis. Next base: position 979,479 of record OY282560.1, read on the forward strand.
GTTATAAGTTTTGAGGGTTTTCAGTCTAGTAACCGCCATAGATCTGTCGAAATGTATCAACGACTGTAAAAAATTGGATGATTGTATTTTATACCAAAAATTATTACGTGTGAATATTTAACACGGTATTTGGACATGGCTTGAATCGCTATATGTACTCATAATCGGGTTCAACATTATTTATTTATCAAAACAATAAAAAAAGTCCAAAAATTCGGCCTTAAGAATTTTTAAAATCTAAACGCAATATTGCTGACTAATCGAAAGCATTTAAGTTTTTATATTAAAATGTGTGTTACGCAAATAAATTTGTTTTTAGTAAATAAGTCATAGACGGCTTAAATTCATATTGGATGTTTCCTTTTATTCGTTCCACAGAAAGAACAGAAGGAGAAGGAATAGAATAAATGGAATAAAAGGAATAGAAGGAATGGAATGAATAACAACAATGCAAAAACTTTTGAATTTTTACTTTTGCCTTATAATATGATATGAGGGTGTTGTTGTTGTTGTTTGTTCTTGATTTTTTTTTTACCGTCCTACTTTACGCCTGGAGTAGCCAAATCGAGGACGGGCGGCTACAGATCCGTCTTTGAAAAACCACCTGCACATTGCATTACTTCATGCCAACCTGTAGTGCTGACATGAAAGGTGCGTTGGCCCATGGATTCTGCACTCTCAACAGGGGATCATAGATGTGTTCATCTTCATCACCGATCGTAATCAGATGATGAAAAATCCCTTTTGCATCCCGCCCCTATAGGGATTCGAACCCGGTACCTCCCGATCCAACCGCCGCAGCTTTAACCACTGCGCCGTTTGAATATGAGGGTGGAATGAAACATTTTTTTTTTCTCGAAATTTAAGATACCTTTACGATAAATAGGTTGGTGTACATTAAGAAATTATGTATGAAAATTGTTAAAATATATCGTGAAAACGTAACTTTTAATTAACTATAGTTAAAATATCGTGCAATCGTGTGTTTACCATAATTAAAATGTTAACATTTTTAATATACACAAAATTTCAGTTTATCATCTAAAATTAAAACTTATCAACAGCAAATTGAAATTTTTTATTAACTGTTCAATATCTATTTTAAGAAAATGCCATTTACTTCACTCTAGTTATATAGGTAGTTAAAAACAAATAAATTAAATGACGCTTAGTGCCACAAAATTGTTTTTTAATTGGGTCTAAAGCAATTCTCCGAGTAAAGGCACGGGTCCATGGCAAGTAATAGGAACATTCAGTCAAAATATTTCTTGATTATATTATTAAATCTGATATTAAATGAATAAAAGAAAACACCCACTGAATAGCTAGTTTGAATCCATACTGAAGCGAATTCAAAATGAATCTGTACGACCAACTTTACGTTTTTCATGTTCCAAAATCAAAATATTAAATTATTATAAGCCAAAAATAGTAAACAAAATTTCCAATTACACTTTTCACTGGTACATTAATAATTATTATTAACTTATTATTATTAATATACCTATACCTATATACAAACTGTTATCGGAAATAGTAATAAAACTACTAAATTACTAGAGACTATAAATTAAAACTTTCATTTTCTATCGCTATACATAAATCATATTATCTAAATTTGATTACGTTAATTTCTGAATTGCTAAACTATTACCAAGCCATTTCTAAACCTTTGCCAAACTGCATAGGTAGTTATTTTACTAGGTAATGTAGTACAGTAGTTTATGTATAATAGTTACCTATTTACTTTATTGAACATACAACTTAAAACACTTGGACGGTACGATAAGTGCAAAACAAGACGAGTTTTTACTAATTTTGCTTGAGTTAAGTGCAAGAAGCAAAATAAATATTATATTGATGAAATAATACGAATTATAAATAGAAAAGTGATATAAAATGAATTTGTATGTTTTTTCGTATACAGAAAGTATTTATTTATATTGAGAAATTAGTACGTTTGGTCAAAAATAATGAAAAGACTCCCTGTTGAGAGTGCGGAATCCATGGGCCGACCCACCTTTCATGTCAGCACTATAGGTTGGCATGAAGCAATGCAACGTGCAGGTGGTTTAAACGAAAACGGGTCTATAGCCGTACGTCCTCGATTTGGCTGCTGCGTAAGGTAGAACATAAAAAGGGAACTGCGAAAGAGTTGGGAGAGCCTTGAGCCCCAGAAAAGATTGCAGAGATAGAAAATAAAAATAATGAAAAGGGAGCAAATTGGCAATAAAAACAAGATTTTGAATGAAATGCGTAAGATGACGTTAACAAATATTAAAATATTTGAAACAAGGAAGGTCTTTATCATTTATACGCTTGTTACTTATTAATATAATGCGGCTTAACCTAATACTTCAATTTTATGGAAATTCACAACTTCATGATTTAATTTATTGTTCTAAGCTGTTGCAGCTGCACCTTTAGAGTCAATTTTCCATTAGTTACCTTCTATTTGCGTCCAATTAATGAATTTACATAGTTTGCACAATATGTATTTTTAATAAACATTTATAAATAAGAGAAAATATTTGGCGACTTTCGTTCACAAAAAAAGTAATTATATTATTCTATGTGTTTAGTGAAGTATGAATCTAGTTACTTTTAAATTTGTTTTGAACCTTTACCAATACGGTAATTATTACATTCCGATTCAAAAATTATTCTGAAATTTATTTTATAATTAGAATTTAGAACTCTGTATACATACATTTTCAGATGTTTGAGGTTATGTTTAAATGCAAATATGTATGTATTTGTGTTGGCGATAATCAAGAGAAGATGAAATTGTTTATTTATAGGTTCAAGATAAAATATACATTTCTTAAATTCACGGTCATTTAAGTTAAAAAGATGACTTACCAGCTATTGTATAACGGTCCATATAATTTATAAGATTCACAAAACATAATACACCAACGGTAAACCAATTTTTTGCCGATACACTTCTAACTGTATATTCCTTCGTAACGACAGGATTTATTTCTTCGGCTGTTGTAACACTTCCCGAATCACCTTGTATGAGTTGTTGTGATGAATGGGTGGATGGCAAACCACTACCACCACTTTCACTTCCACTACTACCATTTCCTTTTTCTATTTTCATCTTATTTTTATTGTCGATATTATTATTTCCTTCTTCTGTAGAAGATGCTACTTTCTGATAGCGTTGATTAGGCATTCACGTTGTATTTATATATTCAAAATAAACCACAATAAATTTAAATTTATGTCACTTATCAATTAATAATTATTTTTATGGGTAAGTAATAATCTTAACACGTTGCGCAAATTATAATGTATTTAATAAAATACACGGTACTGTACACTTTATTCTAGTAAAATATAGTATGTTATTTAATAAATTGTCATACTACAAAACGCGACAATTGCACATTAGAAACTGAAAAAAATTGAATGAATGAATAAAATCAGAGAAAAACATCTTTTGACAAGTGGAGATTTAGATGCTCAAATGTAGAGGCGCTCTTTACATTAAGAAGATCAAATCTTATTAGAGTTTAATTTGAGCAAAAATATAATGTTGAATTCGTTTCACCCAAAAACATCAACAATTCCCAAGTATAACAACACAGAACTCAAAATTGAGCTACTGTATTTTCCTTTGGATTTTGACAAAATATCCGAAACTCACACAACTCGAATTCATTAAAAATACAACATAGTATTGGTGTGTATATGTATACATTTTATATAATAATATTTTTTTTACTTATGTAGTTTATCAGTTTGTTTTTGTGTCTTGTTATAATAGGTTGATCGGTGCAGTGCTTTAGTGATATTAATTTTTTTTGACCTATTTTAAATAATAAAAACTAGATTTAATAATAAACTTATCAATTAGAATATTCTGTGATAACATGTAATAATACAAATTAAAAATATTTACATATATTTGCTTACCAAAATAAAAATACAAAAATATAAATTTTGTTTCATTAATGAATTATTTGATTTACCCGCCAAATTTCGAGGTTGACATTTACACATATACACATTAAAAAATATTCCCGCCAATATTATTTTTACACACACACACATGTATACATTTTTTATATAGTGAGTTCTGTGAGTTCCCAATAATTGCGACACGGTGCATATGTTTTCTTATAATAATTCGTAACTCAAACAAAGGTTAACCCAGAACTAAGTTATGGATATATTATGGAATATTATAAAATAGTTGGATTTAAAAATACTTGGGAACCCAAGTATTTTTAAATCCAACTATTTTATAATATTCCATAACATATCCATAACTTAGTTCTGGGTTAACCTTTGTTTGAGTTACGAATTATTATAAGAAAACGTATGCACCGTTTCGCAATTATTGGGAACTCACAGAACTCACTATATAAAAATTGTATACATGTGTGTGTGTAAAAATAATATTGGCGGGAATATTTTTTAATGTGTATGTGTGTAAATGTCAAGCTCGAAATTTGGCGAGTTAATCAAATTATTCATTAATGAAACAAAATTTATATTTTTGTATTTTTATTTTGGTAACCAAATATATGTAAATATTTTTAATTTGTTATCACAGAATATTCTAATTGATCATACATTATTATCGTTTCTTAGAATTATTTAGTGATTCAAAATTTTAATAAAATGTATAAGGCATAAATATTTCAAAATATCACAGGAAATTGTGATTGCCATTTAATTCTTAACTCTAGTTATTAATTAAAAAAAATTCAAAATATAATTAAATTGGTATATGTATATAAAAGGAACAAGTACATATTTCAGCCTTCGTCATTTTTTTGTTTCGCTTATCTTTTAAATAATAAAAATATTTAGTTGATATTTGTTTAAATTCTGCTTGTGTCGCTTTTGGAAATTTCTCCAAAGTACAATCTAAAATTATAAAATATTAAAATTGTTAAATATTAATTATTAAATTTGTGTGACAAAATTTACCTCTCAAAATTTTTATAATGTTGAAATGTTTGGCACTTAAATTCCCTTGCCGTCCATTAAACGTAAACTTCCGGGACAGCTCGTCAGTGAAAATATTTTTCAAGTTCAATCTAATGAACTTTTTTAAGTCGTACCCTTCTTCTTTCATTATTATTGATTTTGAAATATTTATTAACACAAAAAAAAAAAATCAATATTACTAAAGCACTGCACCGATCAACCTATTATAACAAGCCACAAAAACAATCTGATAAACTACGTAAGTAAAAAAAAAATTGTTATATAAAATGTATACATATACACACCAATACTGCCGTGCTAAACATGTTTTACTGATCTGCAAAAATCGCATTTCGAGAAAATTGATGTTAAAGTTTTTCGAAATATTTGGGGAATAACTTGCTTAAAAGCGGATTTAATTTACTTTCAAAGCCTTCAAATTATGCATTAGATCATAAATATTATGTTTCTCAAGAAAATATCAATAAATTATACATAATTAATTAATAATTTGCAGAATTAGTCTTTTACTTTAAATAGGCTTAATAAATAATCGATTGGTACTAAACAAAAATAACTTAAGTGCAATTAAGTCATTTATGTCACAAAAGAAAAACTAAAATCCTGTGTTAATAAGAAGAATATATACCTTATCTGCCATTTAAGGTATTTATGTTTAGTTTATCGTTACATTTATTTTCAAAATAAACTGTAGAATACAACCTTAAATGCTATCAAAGTCGTGTTTACTACAAAGAGAAGTTGAAATCGTTTATATTATATATAAAAAATATATACTTTATCTAAACTTTATGATGTAAGACCTTAAACACCCTAGTTTCTCGGATTTTATGAAATACGATTTGCAAATAGGATTTGGTAAAACTTTTGTAACAAAAGACTAGTTTAATTGCTATGTTATATTTATTTATAACAAAATAAAAAACAACAACTATTGAAATCATAAAATTATTTATAAGATCGTTTTTTAAATAGCTTAAAAATCTAGTATGTAGTTTAAATTAATTCATAACATTTCTTTTTTATAAAAATAAATTCAAAACATGTCAGTCAACTGAAAAATTACAAAAATTCAATCAAATTGAATTAAAAATTAATATTTTTTATCACAAGAATAAAATTCAAGACTTATAATAATTGACGATCCATTAAAACAATTCAATCTCTACCGATTGCCGGAGGATCCGAAATTGGTAAATTCATTAAGTGGTTCATTTGTAGTACAGAATAACATTACAAGAAGATAAGTTAAAAGTCCTTGTTTATAAGTTATTATTGATTCAATTCACGTATAGAAAATTTCAAATATGTCAATTTTGCTATTGAAAATGAAAATTCTTAAATTGCCTTAAATGCAATTTCAATTATGAAAATAAGAAAAAGTAACTTAACTTACATATTTGAAAGAAAATGACCTTATTTGTGTCATAGATAAGGCGTTCATGTTTAATATCAAGTAGTTAAGTCGGTGTTACTTCAAATTTGCTACTTTTTTCGATTAGAACAAAATTTATTTTGTTTAATAATGCATTTATTAAAGTAGATTTAATTATATTTATTTATATAAAATATAAAGGATATTAATACCTTTTAATTGGCATCAATAATGGCTGTATGATACTCACTTTTTTCCCACTTTTTCAGTGACTAGTTAAGACAAACGGAGTGAGATAAAAAATATATATACAAAATATTTGTGAGAGTGAGTGTATACACCATAGATTTGGAAAAAATATAGAAACGTCAAAAAAAAAGTGGTAGCTCAACTTTTCTAGCAGTTAATCGAGCAATTATAGCAAAAAAGAATTGGATTTGATTCTTTTTTTGACATTACATACTTTTTTCTGACATTTTCGAAATATTAGAGAAAATATTTGTATTTTGTATACCAAAGAGAATTTATTTGTTTATTTTTAAAATAAATTTAGTAAACAATTTTTCCATTTTTGTTCGCCATTATTGTTATGATTTTTTTCCCCCTTTTTTAGATTTTTCTTTTGATACTGAAATACAATTTTGGGTTTGCATTGTTAATTGTTTGCCAAAATATTTGAAACGTGCATTTTTTTGTAAATATAAAAATTAACTTAACATATAAATTATTTCGTTTCAATTAATTGCGGCAGCTAATGCAAATTAATTCAATAATATGGTCCAACACAAAAAAAATTTTGATTCTATTTACAAATTTTGTTTATCCGAAACTTCAAAATATTTGCCTATAGTATTGTCTACACTACCCTTCTCTGTTTCGCTTTACTAGTTTTGCAGCACTTTATTGTACTTGAAAAAAAGTGAGTATCATACAGCCATAACTCAATTTCGCCAAAAATGTAGATCAGTAAAACTTGTTTAGCACGGCAGAATACTATGTTATATTTTTAATGAATTCGAGTTGTGTGAGTTTCGGATATTTTGTCAAAATCCAAAGGAAAATACAGTACCTCAATTTTGAGTTCTGTGTTGTTATACTTGGGAACCCAAGTATAACAACACAGAACTCAAAATTGAGCTACTGTATTTTCCTTTGGATTTTGACAAAATATCCGAAACTCACACAACTCGAATTCATTAAAAATACAACATAGTATTGGTGTGTATATGTATACATTTTATATAACAATTTTTTTTTTACTTACGTAGTTTATCAGTTTGTTTTTGTGTCTTATTATAATAGGTTGATCGGTGCAGTGGTTTAGTGATATTGATTTTTTTTTGTGTTAATAAATATTTTTACGGACGCTCGACGCCATTTTATATTGTATTATATATTTGGTTACCAAAATAAAAATATAAAAATATAAATTTTGTTTCATTAATGAATAATTTGATTTACCCGCCAAATTTCGAGCTTGACATTTACACACATACGCATTAAAAAATATTCCCGCCAATATTATTTTCACACACACACATGTATACAATTTTTATATAGTGAGTTCTGTGAGTTCCCAATAATTGCGACACGGTGCATATGTTTTCTTATAATAATTCGTAACTCAAACAAAGGTTAACCCAGAACTAAGTTATGGATATATTATGGAATATTATAAAATAGTTGGATTTAAAAATACTTGGGAACCCAAGTAATTTTAAATCCAACTATTTTATAATATTATATAATATATCCATAACTTAGTTCTGGGTTAACATTTGTTTGAGTTACGAATTATTATAAGAAAACATATGCACCGTGTCGCAATTATTGGGAACTCACAGAACTCACTATATAAAAATTGTATACATGTGTGTGTAAAAATAATATTGGCGGGAATATTTTTTAATGTGTATGTGTGTAAATGTCAAGTTCGAAATTTGGCGGGTAAATCAAATTATTCATAATGAAACAAAATTTATATTTTTGAATTTTTATTTTGGTAACCAAATATATACAATATAAAATGGCGTCGAGCGTCCGTAATAATATTTATTAACACAAAAAAAATCCCAAGGGGGAATTCCCAAGTATAACAACACAGAACTCAAAATTGAGCTACTGTATTTTCCTTTGGATTTTGACAAAATATCCGAAACTCACACAACTCGAATTCATTAAAAATACAACATAGTATTGGTGTGTATATTAATACATATTATCGTCGTTCCATCTCCATGTTAAGTTCAATCAAGTATTGTTCGAAGATCTGTCAAGTTTTTTTTTGAGAAATAAGACACAGGAAGTTGTTTGGGCTGCATATTTTTATAGCATCTCGGCTTAGCACTCTGTTACGACTGGAGTAAATAAATTAAATTATTGTGGTTCAAGCAACGGCACGGCACGTAGCCCATATTCTGTAGCAGTTTGTGATTTAAATATATATTCCGATATCGTTAGTGTTATTGTATTATATAATACATAAGCGATACATATTCTTGTTTTTTATTTTATTTTTAAGCGAGAATTCCTCATCAATAGATATAATTGTAAATCTGTGATTTCTCTTAGTGATGTTTGTTCAGACCAATTGATTGTATTGTATATTAATTATCTCTAATGGGAATTGTTTTAGTCATATATTTTTTTTTTTTTGTGAGGGAATATGTTATTCCGAATTTCTAGTGTAGGGGAATTAATATATTAATATTAGTATTACCTATACAAACTGATTACAAATAATTGATATAATTACTTGTACAAAGGAACAAATAGGTATGACAAGAATATTTAGTAAAAATAATAATTAGTTATGTCAGCGAGGCCACTGCGGCTATAGTGTTATTTATGGGGAAATAAAATTGGTTATTTTGTTGTGTTTTATATTTTCTTCTGGAACTGTTTTTTTTTTGGTAATTGTTTTTTTTAAACTTTACCTATTTCCATACTACCAAAGTTAAAAATAATTATAAGGTGTATAAAACGTGCACGTAATTGTTAAAGTTCATACCCCAAAAGGGCAAAAGTATTTAACAAAAGTCCTTTTATTACTTAAACGGATGGGATCCGTGTGACCAGTCAACGGTGAAACTGGGAAATAAATCAAAACGTTGTTGGATATATGCATCGTGCTATAGTTTGCGGCCACTTTGAATTGGTTAAATCGTAAATGTTTATTTATACAAATATACCTGATCATATGGCTTGGATAAAACAACAAAGCGACTGACGCATCCAGAAACAACAGATCTTCAATAGTGTGACCTTGATCAGTAATTTTAAGATCAAGTGTAAAGTGTATTATTTATTTCAATTGTTTTTTTTTGGTTCTTAAATCTTGTGTTTAAATTATTAAATTTCTTTTGTATTCTTAAGTTAACACATAGCTACTTAATTATTTATATTTCTTAAAGTAATTATATTTTATGGTAAAGTGAGTGGTTGTGATCGCAACAAGTAACAATTTTTTTTCAGAAGGTACAAACCATAAGGAGCCATCGAGTACTCAATGGATACTTAGGGGTGAGTTTTTTTAGTTTTACAATAAGGTTACAATTATTTACAAAGAACAAGACACAGAAGAAATAAGAAATACTGGTTCTGAAACCACCACATGGATTTTATTGTTGTTTTTTATTATCAGCGCATCACGTTAACGTTATTTTGAAAATAAAAAAATTGTTTTTTATGTGTAAAATGTTTTTTATAATTCAGTTATTAAACGCCCAGTTAATAGAAAATATAAATTAAACTAAAAAAAGGAAATTAAATAAAACTATAAATTAAATTTATTTTCCATTTATTTATAAAATTAATCAAAAAATATCACGAAACTCCATATAAAAATATCAGCATTTTTGTCTACACGTGACGTCTAATTGCGAAAAAAAGATAGCAACAGCATGCGCAATATTATACCTTTATTTTTTGTATATGGACATCTTTTTCTTTTCTTCTTACTTTTACTCGAATTTTTATGCATAGATTTTGTTTTCCGTCCATGTATATAAAATCAAATATTTTATTTCCTTTTCTTTCCTTGTTTACATTAATGTATGTACATAACATGAGGAGAATATTATATATAAAGATTGCACTAGAGGTGGTATGTTTTATTTGTATTTGTTTGGTTATGATACGGTTTATTTTGGTATATGTATGTATATATTGTTTTTGTATGTACAAAAATAAAAGTAAGTGTACACTAACGGAAATAAAATCTAAATTCTGGTATTTACCAATGAGTACGTTTATGCTTAGGGTTCAACCTGGTTAACTTTTACTATAAACGGAGTCGAGTCATCTTGTAGTTAATTCGACTCGACCTAAAAAATTTCTAGGGTCGAGTCGAGTTAACTCTAAAAACCTTCACTATAAACGGAGTCGAGTCGAAAAATAAAAACAACAAAAAAATAGTAATAAAAAGACACCATTTTGATTTCTTAATTCGTGTGCGAATCTTCGATTTTTGTGTGGCAATAAAACTTTGTTATTTTATTTTTATAAAATTCAGAAAATAATACAAGAAAAACATATAAACATACGATAGTAAATGATTTTTTTTGACGTTTCTGACTCGGTTTCAACCTAGTTTCGACTCGACTACGATTTGACTCTGCAGTATAAACGCTAAAAAAGATAACTACAAGATGATCCAAAGTTAACTAAAAGATGACTCGACTCTGAACATAAACGTATTCAATGTACCAACAAACAAAATTGTACAAGCCCTATAATCAATATAAAACTGCAATAAATATTGGTTTATTGTTTAACCGAAAAATTGCATATAACGAAATAATTGTATACTACCAAAACCAACAAAAATGTTTATAATAAAATATATAGTTTAAAATAAACATTTTTGTTGGTTTTGATACTACCAATTATATAACACCACGTTTGTCCTTGCAGTTCTACGAGCCGATCTTAATCTTTTTTTATACTCCTTTTGAGCTATTAGGAAACAATCCCAATCACATTTAAGATTAGTATTTTTTGCTTTTGCTATATTGTATATGCTACGAGTCGAGTCGAGTTTAATCTTAGTTTGACTCTCACTATATACGAAGTCGAGTTAAACTCGACTCGACCTATATAATTTGTAGAGTCGAGTTAAACTCTACTTTAAAAAATGTACTATATCAAAGAGATTAAAATACAATAGACTTGAAATAAGCAAACGACAAGCATCGAAAATTCTGTGCGAAAATATATTAGGGCCGTGTTTAGAATTTTATTTAATGAATTAGAATAAAGCTAACACGTAAAACAAGAACTCAATTGAAGCAAAAGCATTCACGATCAAGAACATTGACGGCTGTTAATGATGCTATCTTAGAAGATTTACTATTCCCAGATGCAATTGTAGGAAATCGCATTCGTGCCAAACTAGATGGATCGCAGTTGATCAAAATTCATTTATATAAAACACAATAAACTACAATTGAACATAAAGTGAGTGAAGTTTACAAATTTATAAATCAGAATTACCCACCCTTGTTTTTTGGTAGATCAAACCAAGTTTACTAAAACTCATAAAGGGTGCAAAGTAAATTTTGTAGACAAACATTACTCAGACGTACATATAGCTAATATTGTCTTAAATCTAACAGAAACATTTCATCAGTTCTGGTTAATATAATTTGGCCTAATGATATTTTTTCTACTTTTTCAGGTTTATACATTGGGTGTGTACAAAAAGCTACCAGGCCGATATGTCACATTCGAATTCCCTGAACCATACTTATTCAAAAATTTTGTTTAACATAAATAAGATAAGTGTTAATCGCTAAAGAAAATACAAAAAAATTAAAAACTAGCATTTGTCTTTAATTTAATAGCAATTTTGTTGTTTAAATTGCTATGAAATGGAATAATTGTATTCCAAAATGTAGTATAAGTACTTTGGAAAAAATAATACAAACAACTAAAAAATCATAATAAGGGTCGAATTTATACTCCGAATTTAGCCAACCCTTTCGATGGAACAGTTACTGGTGCTGAAAGGAACACTTTTCCCTAGGAAAACCAAAATAGTGCCATTGATCGGAAATTCGGAATACATTGTGGACCTATAGATTTTGTTTACAAAATCTAAAGGCCGGTACACATCGAGAACGAATTTTCATTTTTCACTAAATTATCTAAGAGAATTGGTGGAAAACGAAAGTTTCTAATTAACAATAAATTGAAATTTTGTATTAAACTTGTTAAAATTTTATATATGTATATTATTTAGTAAATGCACGATATTTTAGCTGTTGTTAGTTAAAAACATACGGTTTTCACTATTTTAGCAATTTTCTTACATAATTTGGTGAAAAATGATAATTCGTTCTCATCTCAAACCGACCGGCCTTTTAAGTAGAGTTTGACGTGTAGAACCAAATTACAGATTTTCATTTTTGACTGTTCGGCCAGGTTTAATGTACATTTAATGATGTGAAGTTAGCAGGAAATGAGTTTGATGTGAAATATCGTGATTTTTTTATCATTTTGGCCAGGCCGAGCACGTCAAAACTTTGTTGGCAATGAGGTATGAAACGAAGTGTTCTGTGCGCTGTATAGATGGTGTGAACAGACTAAATGCTCCTAGGGGAATGGTTTCAGTACATAGTTATTTGGTTATTATTTTATTTATTTCGAAATATTTGATACAAATTATAGAAATTCAAATTTATCCAATGAAATTCATAACGACTAGGTGGAGGATTACATGAGCAAAAATAAAATCAGCAAAACCTCGCTCTGGCGAAATGCCATAGAATTGTTGTTTGTTTTGTGGATTTGCTTGTAAACGCAAACAAACTGAAAAAGAAGATTATGTTAAACAATAAACAACATTGAAAAATTTTATATTTACCGCCTAATACAAAACAGCTGACGGTCGAAATGAATCCCGACAGGAATGAATTGAACGGGAAGGTTCCGACAAGGCAACAATATACAAATTGTACAATTCCAGTAAATAAAATATAAAGCAAATACGCGTCAATCATTTTCAGCTTTTTCGATGTATGATTAACATATTCATCGTAGAATTTATGTAAAACCAACTTAATATTTGTCATTTTTATTTAGTTCCTTGTTTATTAAGCGCAAATTAACAATGATTGAGCCGCGACTTTTTAAAATACAAAATGTTTTGACACGTCGGTCGTCGATTTTCAAATGTCATATTTTGGAAAAAATGTTGCGGGTGACACCTAGATTTTGGTACTGTCGATTGTAAAAGTAGGTTAAGCGCCTCTCGAGGAAAAAAAAATGATGATGTGAAGCTAAAGCACATTCGGAAAAAGACCGTAGTTGTAAATTTATAGTAAAATTTTTTTTTATTATGTTGGTAAAAAATTTATTGAAATTACCTTAGGTAGGCGCATGTTAAAACACCAGGGGTGGGATGTTGTACCATCACTTTCATTCGAATCGACTTTAAAAGTCGATTCGAAAAAGTGATAGTTGGCATGTTGTAAAATTTTCGACTCCAAAGTGATACGTCAATATGGCCGCCATTTTTCGAAGCTGAATTAACAACAACAATTTTAATTTGACATTTCGATGTTGTTATACAAGCTTTAAATAAATATTAATTTTATAAGATTTTATTAAAAAAAACAATTTATGAAATTGTTAATAAATTTGTTTTTTTTTCATTAATTACGCAGACATCTTTCCAAATTATATTTTAAATTTATTCACTTTTAATTATATTTATTTATATTATTACATTATATTTTGACAAATCGCTCGTATATCACTTTAAATAAACTGAGTGATACTAAAGTATCACTATCGCGATTCGAAAATTTTACAACATACCAATTTTCGACTTTCTGTTCGAATTTCGAAAATTTTCAATTACAACATCTCGCCCCAGGTTTTTCGACACGCATTCGCTATGGACCGATAGTCAGGTAAATTGTTCTTTTACCTACTTTTAAATTCAGCGCCAATTTTTTAAAAGCAGATTTTTTTTCATCTAGTGCTGTGTTTCTTATTTCCGATCTAACTGATCTGATTGATCTGAGTACTAAAAAGCTATGTGATAGATTAAAGAATTTTTAAGAACTAAAATTAATGTGGTTTTCGATTCACCAAAAAAGAGCAAATCAGCTTGCTCTTTCTGCTGTCAAACTGTTCGATTTGTCAAGAAAAGTTGCTCGGTCGAGCAAAATTGTTCTTGTTTTACGAATCTCGATTTTTTGGCAGATTTACTAACCCAAACACAAATAGAACTATCATTTTGAAAGCGTCATTTGTGTTTTATGTTTTTTTTTGTGTTTCTGTTTATTTTTATATAAATATTTCTTATTAATGAAATTACTTTTTGTTATATTGTTATGTAATTAACATAAAAATATGTTATGTTGTTTTTTATCGAGTATCGATGTTTTGTAAAAATTATAGGTTATGTTTATATACACGTCGGAAACACACACACATATATAACACGGAGCAACTGTTCGATTTACACAGCAGTAGAGAGTGATCTTTCAAAGATTTGGTAAAAGGCGAATCGAAATCGACATAAATTATTAATCCATCACTATAAACTTTGCTACAAATAGCACATTCGAAAAAGACCAAAGTAAATTTGTTGCAAAATTCGAAGATTAAATTTGTCAATATTTTTCCGAACATAGGTAGTAAATTTTTATGTTGTTGTTTTTATTATTTTGACATTTTTAATTTTTATGACTGAATTTATGTGACCAAAACTTAAGTTTATGTCGAGTTAAATAAAAAAATTTGTTTCAAATGAATCGCGATTTATCATCCATCAAAATGCGTCTTCGAATTATTTCGATATTGAATTTGATATATTTTAACTTTTTGTAGGGCAAGGTAATTTTTGTAAATTTTTTACCAACATAACAAAAATAAATTATACTATAAATTTACTACGGTCGTTTTCGTATCGAATTTTATTGACGATTGGAGGATCACAGATTCCACCTCGTGAAAAATTTTTAAACTGAGCTAGCTGATAATTTGACGTTCGAAATTATTGTAACCATTCCAATTTTGAACTGTAAACACAATTTTTACCTACCACATTGCTAATAATTATAAATAATTCCAATTTTGGATTATAAAAACAATTTTTAATTACCGGATTACAAAATTTTCTTTCGTCGCATTTATGAGAAATGTCATTTTGCCAGTTGCCTCATTTTAACTTTTTTCCTCGAGAGGCGCTTTCTCTACTTTTACAATCGTCAATACATGATTTTGAAATGATTTTCGAAAATCGTTGCTATAACAATAAACAGTTCACTTTACGTGTTGCATTTATATCACGTGATTAGTGAAATAATAACGTACCATTTTTAGCGGTGTTACGTTTATGAAACATCAGCGAAGAATTTTGTTCGTACAATTCTTCGTAATCGTTACGTTTAGGTGTAGCAAAAACGAAAATGTGCTGCGAATCTCAGTCGTAGTTAAAATTGTTTTCGTATGTATATTACCACGTGTTGAATTACGCGGCTGATGTATTATTGGCAACCTGTAATACTTGTTCAACCGCTTTATTAGCGAGGGGTCCTGGGCCTAGATTCTAATCAAGTGACAAATGACCATTTCTTGTGACTGCACTAAAATTTCAATTGCTATAAAATGAAAATATATAGCAGTTAAAATGTTGAAAATATATAAGACAATATATAGCAATTGGTCAGTTTAACCTGCTATAAAATGACAATATATAGTAGCTAAAATTTGTCATTTTATAGCAGTTAAAATTTTAGTACAAAGTCTCAAAAAATTGTCATTTATCATTTGATCGGAATCTAGGCCCTGGTCTTTTGGCATGCGCCTACCTTAATGCTGTGTTTATTATTTCTGATCTAACCAATTTGATTGGTCTGAATATTAAAATGTTGTTTCTTATTTCAGCTCAGACCGATCTGATCAATTTTTTTGCTGCTTCTTATTTTTTTCAGATTGATTAGATTAATTTTTTTGATTTGTAAAAATATTCCGATTTCTTAGATTAGTTTTAGTTTAGCTAACTTTACGCAATTCAAATAAATACGTTACCGCATATAGAACTATCATTGTCATCACTTATTTTTTTTGCAAACGTTATTAAAATGGAAATAGAAGGAAATTTTAATTATTATGTGGACGAAGGAAAATAATTTAAAAAATTTTTTTGATCTAATAAATCTGAAACCTGTTTCTTATTTCAGATCGACTAAATCGATCTGATTTCAGATTTCAAAATCTGCTCGATTTAAATAAGAAACGCAGCATAAGTAAAAACGTCGGAAATTCATTCTGGATATTCCGGACATTCCGAAAGTGAAGTAAATCGTTCTTTTATTTATTCCGTTCCTTCTATTCCTTTTTTACTCCATACTTTTATGGAATATTCAGAATGTATTCTTTTTGTACTACATCGAAAGGTGGAATAAAAAGAATATTTCCACGATTTGTAATTATGTTCGATGTTTACAATTTAAATGATTAAATTAAATTAAATCGTACGTGTTATGGTAAATGAAATTATTAATTACGATACAATTAATCGTTTAGGGCGTAATAGAATTTTCGAAAATATTTTTAGTTTCTTTAAAAGAAAATAGTTTTATTAAGCGTGTTTCATTGGCGTTAGCAAACTACTCACAAGTACTTGTATCTACTCGCAAACTCTTGCTCAAGTGATGGTGTAGTAGTTAGAAGTAGTTACGCATATAATTAACAAAAGATGGATTTTAGTGTAAAACATTCTAATGGATGGCTCTATACTTATTTTGGTTATACGAAACGTCATTTTTTAATCCTAATCCAACCAAGGTGTGCCTTTTTGGCTCGCTTGATAGATTTTCAAAATAATGTTAATTTAGGTATAAACTTGTATGAATTTTATTTTAAAACATTTCCATACAACGTACTTGACATCTACTCATTCTCTGCAAAAATTTAGTAAATTATTTGATTAGAATTTGAATTTACTGACATAACAAAAGTATATTGGTTCGATTAGGGTGAAAAACAAATAATTTTTGTTTATGATTGTGATACGACAAGCAATTGTTAAATCATAAAAATATTTTAATTATTTTGTTGTTTAACGTTTTATTACTTATTATTATTAATAGAACAATGTACTTTTTATTAAAATCTGGCAGTTTTATTTAAATTGAGGTTATGTTTTACTACTGTCACAAAAAGTTGTGTTCCATTGAACATCTACTAATAAGTACTTGCCAGTATGTAGTGGCTTTCCAATCGACCACTGCAAGTACACATAAGTGCGAAAAATATGTCTCGGCTAAATGTTCGATTGGAACAAACAAAAAATTATGACATGAGCAAAACATAACCTCTAAATTTTTAATTCACATGATACCAAAAAATAATGAGATTATGGTTGAATTTTTTAAACGTATGATAATAAAATATTAAAATAAATATTTAAAAAATAAATTTTAGCTTTATTGTTGTAAATTATTATCAAATATCACCTAGCGGAAAATGTTGACGTAACTGCTTGTAGCTGCTCATGCAAAAATAGGCGAGTAGATGATTTAGCAAAGACATAAACCATAAGTCCTTATAAGTACTTGCGGTGGTCGATTGGAAAACCATTAGTAGCAAATTGTTTCCAATAGAACACAGTGACTGACGATTGGAGCAGCACAGATTCCATCTACTGGAAATTTTTTGAACTGAGATAGCTGATAATTTGACGTTCGAAATTGTTGTAAAGAATCCCAATTTTGAACTGTAAACACAATTTTTACCTACCACATTGCTAATAATTGTAAATAATTCCAATTTTGGATTATAAAAGCAATTTTTAATTACCGGTTTGAAAAATTTTCTTTCGTCATATTTTTCAGAAATGTCATTTTGTCAGTTGCCTCATTTTAACTTTTCTTTTTTCCTCGAGAGGCGCTTTCTCTACTTTTACAATCGTCAATATAGAGCTTGGCGGATACAAAACATCTCAGGTTTTATTTTTCAAGATATATGAATTAAAATTAATATTAAATTGTGTATTTTCACGTACAAATTATTTGCAACTTTAATTAATTATAATATGAAATTATTTATTTAATAAATTTAATTTGTTTCCTAATTTAAAAATAAAAAAAAAATCATGCTATGGAAAATATATTCCATTTATTCGAATCCGTTCTTTTATTATATTACGTACGGAATATTCCGAGGTCACGTGATCAATATTCTATTCCTTCTGTTCTTTGAGTGAATAAAAGAAAATACCCGTCTATTCCGAAATTTCGGGTTGGTATACTTTCATCAATTCTGTAAAATGCTACGGCACTGGTCAATAATCCAATGATTGTCCCTAGGGCTTTTAACATTCAAATGTCAAATTAAATGGCATAAATGATTTGTTTATTTGTAATTTTTCTTATTTGTGTTTATTATTTGTGATTAAGTTATGCAGATTTGTTTAATTTAAAAAATTATAACTTTAATCTTGTACCTTTATTTTAAATATTTATAATAAAATTATGAGTTTACCATTTACAACAAAATACATCTCAACAAAACAGCAAATTATCTAGCCACATCATAATTATACAAGAAATATGAATTGTTCCAGTTAAAACCTGCGATCCGATAGTTTTTAGTTACAAAATTTATAATATGTTAACATTATTGAGTGAGGCACACTTTTGGACTTGTCGCAATGATATTAATATCAAAGAAAATGATTTTGGGGCCTATCGATATAACACCAAGTCGTCCAGTGCTGCAAAAGTGAGCAATACCAGTTATCGTGACGGAAAGTCTAGTTATGCGACTAGACGAGGTCTAAAATGGAACTTAGATAATAAAAGTCCAACAAAATTGAAGAATTGTATAAAGCAACTGGAACAAACATTAAAAGATTATAAAGTCGTCTTTTCCCAGTGGAAGGATAATTGTATACTTCAATTGATGTTGTCAAACGGCCTACTAATCCACATATGCGTAAATATTTTCACTGGGGATGTTCTAAAAATTGCGTTTGACAAGTATTTTGTAGGAAAACTCGTCTCAGAAGCGGTTGTAGATGTCGTGATCACACGAATGCACATCATTATCTCGTACAACGAAAACCAAATAACATTTGTATATCTCCAAAAGCCAAATATGAAACGGAATGCACCGGAAAAAATAAATCGGATGGATCCAAAAATTTTTAATATCTTAATCGGGGGCCCTCAGGGACGTAAAGTTGGCCGTTTTCTATCATGTAACAACAGTTTTGATCTTATCGTTATTTGGACGAAATCATCCCAAAATGAGGTATACCCATGGCGACCAACCGTTCGGGATCAGGATCGTGCTAACATTCACGTATATAAATTTAGTCGAACAAAATTAGAGTTACTAACATATCATTGGACAGAACACGATCCAATATGTATTGAATTCTCAAAGCTGAGTCACAACCAGTTTAAATCGATCGAGCAGAAAATTTCGAAAAAGGGGGATGTGACCATCGAGAACTGTACATACGAAATAAACAATTCAGCGATACAGCGGATCTCAGTCACTTCAATACCTCTTCAAACGCAAGTGTGTTGCCATGCATTAAGCCCGGATTACGAAAAATTGATGCTGGGATGTATTGATGGTTCGGTGTTGCTGTTTGACGAGAGCCGTTGTATAACACATCATGTAAAAGCGGCTTTTATTCCAACTCTAATTTCATGGCACTCAGATAGTGCTATCGTAATGATTGGCAATGAGCGGTGCCAATTCCAATGTTTCGATATATCGTTATCTTGTGTTAAAAATCAACTGATCAGCGAGGACATGACTCCGTCGAACGTACTAGATCTGTCTGGATATTTCGCTTATCAACCAGCTCTTTCGAAAATGTGTTGGAATAAAAAACCAGAACTTGCGTTGAATAACGAAAAGTTTGTTCAATGTGACTCATTTTTGCTGCTCATATTTAATAATGGTCCAATATCGTGTCTTCGATTTTTTGGTGGGTCTGGACTCAAAGGAGACATCCATACTTCCGGATTTACTGCAGATGTGCTCATAAACAAATATCTGCTATTAAATCACGTGGAAAGGGCTATTAATATTTTGTTGTGCCTCAATTGGGACACATACGGTGCAATGTGCCTTATTAGTCTGCATAAAATCGCAAACTACATTTTCAAACATCAATTCACTACCGACCGTGAAATTCAATTACAAAAAGCACTGGGAAGTTTTCATATTCCGGTGAAACCGCTTTGCTACGAAACTGAAGTGGAGTTTGGTGATCAGGTACGAGATATTACTCGAAAATTTTTCTTTTATTTGCTACGCTATAAATCGTATGAAAAAGCCTTCAGTCTCGCGATCGATATTAATGATGTTGATTTATTTATGGACCTGTACAATTCTTCGAGGGCTGATAAACTGATAGAGATTTCAATCGATTCATTCAAGAAAGCAGAAGATATATATAATCGATCAAGCAGTGCTAGTGATCGTAAGTGAAACATCTCTCAGTAAAGCACGATCTAATCAAGTTTATTTAATTTTAGATTCCACCTGTTCCCATTCTTCATGTTCGATATGCACCGGTTCATTGCACAGCGAAAGCGAAGCAGAAACTCAGCAAAAGATAGCACCCAATTATAATCAACATGCCATACAGGATGACAATAGTCAAATAAATCATCCACCATTGCCGAAATTTTCTTTGCCGGTCGTCGGAAGTTCTCCGAACTCCTACGTTCCACCACTACCATACTTTACGAATTCGCTAAATGTGCCAAGTGAAATAAAAATCAACATTCCAAAACCAGAGTTACGAATCGGGACGATTCCAATATCAAGTAGTAATAAACTGCGAATCAAATCAAACAGTTCATTATCGATTTGGACTCCGAATAAACCAAGCAATAATCGTGATGTCTACTCGAATACGAGTCAATATGTCCCGAAACCGCTAACAGCACAACAATCATCACAAGCGAGTAAACGAAATTTAAACAAAATAAACATTAAAAATACAATTCCCACAAGTAATAGTATGCCAGTTCCGCCTCCGCAAAACGCATATCATCAGCCGTCACTTGCGCATATTGTTCTAGATGTTATACCGAAACCAAAATTAAATTGTAACATGGCAGTACCCTTGAAAATTAATCGTGACTGGTTAATTACGAATCCACCGCCCGATCAAACATTAGGCATACCACTTCTACCTTCGGTCACTCATAGAATGTTACAATCATCTTACAGTACTAACGCCTTGTCTAAGTTTAATCATTCATCATCTATTAGTAATTTATATGCCACTCATCATCATAGTCATGTATCACCACCACCGCCAGTCTATGGAAACAATAATATCCCGCCAGTTTATAATAGTCGCTCTAGCAATAATCCCTTAATTCCACCTACATCAAAATCGCCTCCTCTTCCACCTGTGATCCATCAATATCCCTTGATCTCGGGTAAAATACCTCAAATTACCGTCACATCCAAATCTTATCATTCAACAGATTATCTGAATAAAATTAATTTGGATTGTGATGTTCATCATCAGATGCCACATACACCACAACCGAATTACGTAACCAGTAGCAACCGAAATCAAATATGCCGTACGACCTCATTAGCATCGACTTTACAATCGGTTGGACCAATGGTAAGCACAAGTTCTATACTGTCGAATAGTGGCACTTCCGGGGCGAACAGTTCGTATCCAGGAGGAAATAAAAAGGAAAATGGCGAGAAAAATAAAGTAAAATTTTCTGATACTATCACAGTTGCAGTAGTTCCAGTGAGTAATTTTAACGTCTGTCCCTGCTAATTTTTTGTTACTAATTTCATTTGATTTTTTTTAATTCCAGGAAATTCCCCGAAAAGAAAGACTGAAAAGAGTAAATGGTTTGCACGGTATGATGACCGATCCCAAAAAGGAATTGGCGGACAGTTTACCCCTATGCCATCCGAATGATGAGTATCTAAAAGATTTCACCCCAATGGCAGGTTCGTGACCATTATTTGGACCGCATCCCCTTTACTCAAAAATCTTCTTTCTTGTAGACATTAATCCCAACGATGATGCGGAAGAATCTCGTGACACCAACAGTATTAAAGTTATACACTTTGGAGTGGTCTGATCCGTCATTTTCTTATCGCTCGTTAGCATTAAACTGTAAAATCATAGACCACTTAAATTTAACTACAATTCTATATTACATGCTCAAATAAAGAAAATAGTTTAGCAAATTATTTTTTTTTTGTTGAAATGGGGCCCCCCATGTCATCCAATTCGGCCTTCAACTGAAGTAGATCACGATCAGGAACAAAACGTCGTTCAACTTCATCATCTGTATGTTCAACAACATTAAGTGTTACACCTTCTGGTAGAGTAGCTTGAACAACTCGTAAAAATAATGTGTATAAAGGTGCTTGTAAATTAGATACTTGTAAATTCCGCTCGAAAATTTGTAATTTATACTCTGCATCTATTAACGCACTGTTCAGTTTGAACCGCTGGATTTGCATTTGTTGTGGAGGAGCAGCCCAGCATTCGGATACATCTAAATTCAACGCCTCAGCATAGTTGTGTAAATATTTTTGAAAGTTTTCCAGAATTGGAAAATCGTATCCTGTCAACTGGATGTTAACTGTGGGCAGTGTCGGATATTTCGGCTTCATAGCACCTAGGTAGTCTGGTTCATACAGACGGCTGTAGAATCTAACGATTCCATTATATTGTACAGATGAAAATTTCGCAAACGAGTGAAGCTACGAGAAATATTATTTATTTATATATTTTAATTTAAGAATTATTTACAAATTGCAACTTACATTTCTAATCATTTTACACGAATTTTTATAGGAAAATTAAGGTTATGTTTATGTTACCAATTTTGGCTAAAGTTTATTTTAATTTCCAAACAACAGAGGGATGTAAATTTTAAGGTTTTGTTTCTAAGCTATTTACGAGTAAAAGTAAAAAAAGCGCCTCTCGAAGGAAAATATTAAAATGATTTATGTATATCTAAAATCTCAAGCGTTTTTTATTGACGATTGTAAAAGTAGAGAAAGCGCCTCTCGAGGAAAAAAGTTCAAATGAGGCAACTGCTAAAATGACATTTCTCATAAATGCGACGAAAGGATATTTTGCAATCCGGTAGTTAAAAATTGTTTTTATAATCCAAAATATGAATTATTTACAATTATTAGCAATCTGGTAAGTAAAAATTGTGTTTACAGTTCAAAATTGGAATTCTTTACAGCAATTTCGAACGTCAAATTAGCAGCTACCTCAGTTTAAAAATTTTCCTCTAGGTGGAATCTGTGATGCTCCAATCGTCAATAGATGAAAAATTATTACCAACAAAATAATTTAGATTGTAGACAAAAACTTAGATAAATTGGCTACGGTATAGTTATTTGACGCCAAATGAATTTCAGCGCCAATTTTTTAAAAGCAGATTTTTTTTAAACTAAATACGCCTTTTTTTTTTAGATTAGAATTTTTATGAACTAAGAATAATAAATAAAAAAATGCTATTTTGTAAAATTGTTTGTTTTCCAAACTACAAAATTAGTACCAAATATGAAAAATTAGTACCAAAATTAGTACCAAATATGACGAGTCATCCATCTTATAAACATTTTTTGTAAATTTTTGTATGAAAATTAGTACCAAAATAATAATGCAACATTTTTTATTTTATTTTTAGGGAAAAATAAGAAATCTCCATTCTCCAGATATTTATTTTGTTTTATTTTTATTTTATTTTCCAGGAAAAATAATGAAATGTATCACTGGATTAAAAAAATGAAATGCGCATTTTCCAAAATAAGCGCTTAAACTGGATATATTAAAAAAATGAAATGCGCATTTTCCAAAATATGCGCTTAAACGAAATTTCCATTTTCCAGATATTTATTTTGATTTCATTTTCCAGGAAAAATAATGAAATGTATCACTGGATTAAAAAAATGAAATGCGCATTTTCCAAAATAAGCGCTTAAACTGGATATATTAAAAAAATGAAATGCGCATTTTCCAAAATATGCGCTTAAACTGGAAATATCTCACTGGATATCAAATTAAAAATTAAAAAATAAGCGCTTACACTGTATATATCACTGGATGTCAATAACAAAATGAAATGAGATTATCCAAAATAGCGCTTAACTAGATACATATCACTGGATATCAATCAACTGGATACATCTCACTGGATATCAATCAACTGGACACATCTCATTGGATAGCAATCAACTGGATATCAATCAAAAAATGGAATGAGCATTATTTATTGTTTTATTTTTGATCTATTTTTCAGGAAAAATTATGAAATTATCATTTTCTTTAATTATGTATTTATGTCCACGAAAGGTTACGTCAAAATTTCCAAAAATTACTGCTAATATTATATAATAGGTGGCACTAATTAGCAAGTCTCAAAAATGTCTAAACCAAAGAAACAAACCATTTTAGTACAAGTTGTGTCAAAATTTAGCAACTACTCAAACCATTTTGCATAGTTTCGCCATCATTTCCGCTGTATTCAATTTGGCGCCAATGTCGTTTCTTTGACGTAAAATATCTATTGACGATTGTAAAAGTAGAGAAAGCGCCTCTCGAGGAAAAAAGTTAAAATGAGGCAACAGCCAAAATGACATTTCTCAAAAATGCGACGAAAGAAATTTTTGCAATCCGGAAATTAAAAATGGTTTTTATAATCCAAAATTGGAATTATTTACAATTATTATCAATCTGGTAGGTAAAAATTGTGTTTACAGTTCAAAATTGGAATTGTTTGCAACAAACTCAAACGTCAAATTAGCAGCTACCTCAGTTTAAAAAATTTCCACTAGGTGGAATCTGGGATGCTCCAATCGTCAATACTTGTTCCGATAAATTGTACAGTGGTGATCGAAAATAACAGAATTTTACACTATTCGATGGAAATCGAACAAGACCTTACAAGATTTATAGATACAGTCGATGAAGTGTTAAAATTCTATAAAAAAGTATTGAAATATCAGAAATAAAATAGTAGTCCAGCAAGCCAAACATTAATAGAAATATAATTATTATGCAGATTAATGCGAGGAACCAAATTTGCCATTTGAATTATTTCCTACAAATCGGAGATAATCTAACATTCAATATGGCGTTGTCATAATGGAACGCAACTCCTTTACTGTTGATAAATTCTGGCCACTTCCTTTTAATTTCCTGCTGTAATCGGGTTATTTGTTGACAGTAAACAACAGAATCAATCGTTTGACCTGGTTGTTGCACTTCATTCAATTCGACTAAACACAATGCGTCAAATGTGGCTTTGCCACCATTTGTGTGATCTCACCATGCTTTCACCAAGATTTTTTTCGTACATTATTGTCGTACGAAATCCATTTTTCGTCACCCGTAATTATACGTTTCAAAAATGGTTCGATTTCATATCTTTCCAACTGATTCGCAGACGGAAACTCGGCCCATTAAATTTTTCAGTGTTAAATCGTGTGGTACCCTAATTGGGTGTGGTTAGATTAATCGACCGTTTAATCGACAATTTCTTTTCACAAAAGTATGAAATTGTGAACTGAAATTTTGTTTGTAAATTATTTGTCCCTTTTTCTATTAAAAAATAGGGCAAAAATTGGAAAATTAGTGCAAAATGTACATTGTAATCCAGATGTTGAAAAAGGAGGAAACAAACACTAATTGAATTTTTTTCATAACATAAGAACAAATTTTGGTGCTAATGTGGGAAAAATTAAAGTGTATTTAAGAAAAGATTTGGCAATTAGCCAAATTAATAAAGTAAACAATTTATAATATTTTTCAAATTCCTAATAAAAAATTTAATATTTTTAAAGATAAATTTATTTTTTCGGTGATTAATAGTGAAATAGTGCAAGGTTTTAGAAATATTAAAAAAATTAGTTTGGAACCTGAAAAATTAACTACCGAAATTAAAAGGATTTTTCCTGAAAATATGTACGAGGGTTTTCTTTAAAATGCTAAGCGGCGATATGATGCAGTGTTTGAAAAAATTAAACAGACACAAATTGAAAAATTCAATACTGTGCGGCCCGAGCGGATTTTCACTTCACTATAGTTATTACAAATATAGAACCTGTAGAAACGGTGATTTCTTCGCGAGGTGATACATCGGTCATTAGAAAGATTTGTGGGTGCTATTTCAGGCAAAGAATAGATCATCAGTTTGACGGGTCAAGAAATTCCTCTCGATGTAGCCAAAATTTTCAGGTAGGTAATACATTTTATTTATCTTTTAGGAAGGATTCTGTTCCGTATAATAAAATTGTTGTGGATATAGAGAGTGGCATCTCAAAATTAGATGTGGAAACTCACAATATTATTCAAAATAGGATTACAAATATTTTAACAAATTATAAGTTCGTTAACATTTTAAACAAACATTTTTTCAAAATTGAAGTATAACCCAAAAAATTCCGAATTTACCCGCTGTCTACATTATGCAATTCCACTGATATTTTCTATCATGATATAAATTTTATCAATGTATGTGTGTGTATATTATACGCATTTTGAAACTATTAGCAAAATATCAGGAGGCTATTTCACGAAATTATATTAGTAAAATATTACGAAATGTCATAAAAAAGTTGTTTTGTTTTGCCATTTGAAATTTTCTCTCATGCTGACAAAATGTCTTTTAATACGGCCAGTACAATGCGATTAATCGATTTGTACCAAAAAAATGAAATATTATGGAAGATAAGCCATACAAATTACAAACGGGTCGACATAAAAAATTCTATTTTACAAAATATAGCGGACGAAATGGCCGTAAATGTTGAAGACGTTACAAGAAAAATAAGGAATCTTCGAAATCAATATGTACAAAATAAAAAATTAAAGCAGAGTAAAAAAAATCTGGAAGCGCTGTTGTTGACGATAGAAAATCTTGGTATTTGTACAAGGAAATTAAGTTTTTGGACCAAGTGGTAGTTCTCCATATTGTACAATTTTCTGAAAAAATTACGACAAATTATTTTTAACCTAACCACAAGTTCACAACTGGCAAGTGTTAAACAAATAAACAACTAATTTTTTCATAGCATTGAAACAATTTTGTTTGACATTTGAAGATATATTATATTATTTATGATAGTGAAATGCCCAGCTACCGGAACTCTGTTTCTTATTTGATAATTGTTATACATATGTACTATTATTGACGATTGGAGCATCACAGATTCCACCTAGTGGAAAATTTTTAAACTGATGTAGCTGCTAATTTGACGTTCGAAATTGTTGTAAACAATTCCAATTTTGAACTATAAACACAATTTTTACCTACCAGATTTTTAATAATTGTAAATAATTCCAATTTTGGATTATAAAAACAATTTTTAATTACCGGATTGCAAAAATTTCTGTCGTCGCATTTATGAGAAATGTCATTTTGCCGGTTGCCTCATTTTTTTTTTCCTCGAGAGGCGCTTTCTCTACTTTTACAATCGTCAATACTGTTATACAATGCAACTAATGCCATCTATTAAAAATGTTTATTACTAAACATGAGAATATAAAATAAATAATTCAAAATGTTTATATAAACGTTATTTTTAAATTTAGTTAACTACAATGTTACGCAAACAAAGATGCTCTACAGAAGTTTGACGTGTAAAACCATTTTTTTCATTTTGGTTGTTTTATCGGTTATGACCTCATGACAGAAAATACAACGAAATGAAGATAGGGTAATAAAAAATATCATGCTATTTTTTATCACTTTTGCCCGACTGAACACGACCATTGATATTTTTCGGCCAAACACACACACAATTAAACACTAATGTAATGAAATATTTTCATTCGATTGACGTTAAAAAATAGGGACTCTGTTTAGTGTACATATTCGAATGAGGGGAAAAAATCAATCGAAATCGACATTAGGGAATACCAAAACTTGGTTGTCGGTACAAACGACAAATGAAACGACTAAGGGAATAAAAAGATGATTTTTTAAATCATTTGTAACATTATTTATAATAAAAATAAAATATCCTAGAATCTTTATCGCTGAGGAATGAATTGAACCTAAGAATGAATAAATAACATTTTACCGAAAAATTACTATCAATAAATTTAAAAAAATTATCGAATTATTGATAATTGAATTTAAGCTAAATTTTCCCATTGAAATCCAATTTCAAAGGCAAAACAATAATCCCAAAATGGTAGGAATCGATCGTAATGCATTCTGGAAGACTTTGGGTCCCTTGCACGGTGAATGAATATGCTGTGAATAATTTTATTCTTGTACTTACTAGTATACTATATGATTTAAAATACAGTACGTAAACTAATTTTCACTTATATACGGCTTACTGATTAATTTCACTATACAAATATGTACTTAATTATTTACACTTTACACACTACACTAAATTTAATAAAACAAAATCAAAATATCTACCACCCATTTTTTGTAATTTAAGCAAAGATTTTTAAAAGAATTAATTATCTAAACAAAACATTTACTATGGTATCTTTATTCCGTTTGCTCTTCTTTTGAGACAGCTAAATCCGTTTTTTGAATTTAGTATGATTACTCTGATTAATGGCCAAATACGCAACAAAATAAAGTGTAATCGTTTTGGTAAATTTACAAAAACAACTGCATTGCATAAATCAGATAGTGCTTTAGCTAGATAATTTGAAAAAAATAATTAGATTTACGTCCTGTTACTTTTGACAATCTTAATTAAGTTACCCAGCAATGAGTGCGATCTGCAGGAGTGAAGTAGTCGGATCGATTCCGCTTATTTATTGGTTGGCAGATATATTTTTGATTTTGATCGGGTGCCACTCTAAAGCGCTTTCGTTGAAGAAGCCTGACCGCTTTAAATGAGTATGGTGTTTACTTCCGGCTCAGCTTAGGTGAACTCTCTTTGTCTCGGGCTCCTCGAAGTATCTAGATAGAGGTATCCTGAGGTCATCTTCATCAAAAGTAGGTCGTGGGTTTTTATTTGATTTCTGAGGTTTGGTGCCTTAGGAGGAGAACCTACAAATTTTTGGAATCAGTTGTAACCATTAATTATAGTAGTTTCCTGTTGAAAAGAAGATCCTCCACAGCGAGACTGCTGATTCATATGGTAAGGCTACATTAAACCGGACGGCGCTTGGTATAGGAAATAGTAAGTATTCGCTTGGCTTGGATGGGCGATTCATTCTATTGAGGTTCTCTCTTGATCTGTTATATTTTGCTATATAAAGGGTTACCTCGAGGTATTAAGCCTGTATTCCATGAGAAAAATTGACTGACAGTCAAAAAAAACGAAAAGGGAAAAATAATCTGATGCCCCATATAAAAGACAAAGACAACTTTTGTTATTTTTTTATTTTATAGCAAAACAATTTTGCTATCAAAAAAAAATGTTGTCTTTGTCTCTTATAAGGGGCATCGGATTATTTTTCTCTTTTCGCTTTTTTTGACTGTCAGTCAATTTTTCTCATGGAATACAGACTTTAAGCACCAACGTCCCTTGATCCTTGAAAAGCCTGGCAGTCCAAACCGGTCCAACCGATAATGATCAATGATAATAATAATAAATTTGAAACCGGCTAAGAGTTCGTGACCATCGTGGGGCATTTTATTTATGAATATTACGCCACGTTTCTACTGTTTCTAGAGTTGTGTTATTAATTTTACAATATTTTATTTTGTTATTTCTTCCGCAAATTATTATCATGTTAATTTTAATCATTTTAAATCAAGAAACAAAAAATAGATCGGAGTCCAATATGGATCTACCATCGTTTTACTCCATACACTTCCAAACTAATTAATTAAGTTAACACGTGTAGAATTATATATTATATATCATGAAAAATGTGGGAGAGCCTTATTTCTTCGAAAACATGCTGGTTTCATTTATCTATCAATAGCATAATGATTCTAAACACACTGCAAAGTTAATGAAGTATTAGTTTACGGATCAAAGAACGTTTTGGACTGGGCACCGCAGAGCTCTGACTTTAACCCAATTGAGAAAAATTAAGTAATTTTGAAATTAAACAAAAGTTCTAGGAGTTCAGATGAGCTATTCCAACACATTGAGGACATCTAGAAAATCGTTCCAGTGTCGCATTGTCGAACATTAGTAGCCAGTCTTCCGAAACGTATATGATGGTTCTGAAGAAACAATAGCTACCCGCTAATGGATCACGAAATGTATGGGCCCCCAAAAATTACGGGCCCTAGGCACGTGCCTACTATGCCTAGGCGTTAATCCGTCCCTGCTCGGTCGGATCCAACTTCTTGCCTTGGTCTTGAAACGGTGGGAAATTTGAATCAAAGCAATCCCCCGCCCTGCACAGTCGTTTATTACATTGAACTGGCGAATTTTTTTCTCCTCTCCTATTTCAATAAAACTTTTGTCGTTCTTCCATTCTGTGTGATCCTTTGTAAGAAATGATGCAACCTTTCGTCGTCCTCAATTGTGGCAGCAGAAAATTTCTAACCATTTCTGATTTTCACACAACTGTTACTTGCGAATTGAAAAATCAAATATTCTAAAAAATATCAGAGATGACGACGAAATGATCCTGGTGCCGCTGTATCAATTTTTCATTTTTGTAAATTGGCATCGTTTATAGCGGTTTCATTCCAATAGTCGCTATATATGTATGAGACTTACAAATAAATTTACTTCAGTGATAATTTGCTTTGCCACACAGCGAGCTAGATGTAACACGCCGAGTTCAAGAAGCTTGTAACGGGCAGCATTTTAATGTAGCCGTTTCAACAGACCCGTGGTCCAAAATTCTCGTGTGGCAGGTATTAAAACTAAAAATTTGGTTAAGATTTGTTAACCACGAATTTTTTTTTTGGGTTAGCTAAACTATTTGTTAGTCTGTCTAGTACGATTTTTGTTGTAATTTGTTTGGTTTGGTGAAAGCAATACATAACGTATTTCCTTGACAAATTTACAACAACAATTGCATAGGCGAAATCCCTGCAAGAATAACATTAACCCAAAAAAAAATTGGGTTTAATTAAACATAATTCTAATTCTTGGTTATGATACCTGCCACCAGAGTCATAATACATAGTAAATTTATATTTTATTTCGAAAGGTTGGCTTTTGTCAATTAAATCAAATTGGCTATTTTCTTGGAAAACAAATAAACCCAAAATAATTCAAATTAAATTTTGGTCAACAAAATACGCTTATTATTAATATACGCTTTCATTTATATTTTACAAAAATGAATTGCACAAAAAAGAGTGCTTTGATTGGATGAGTAAAAAAATGTAATAGATTATAAAATAAAATTGTAATTGATTTTCTTATCTATCCGTAACTTGTTTCTGCTATTTTGAATAAAGAACAGAACAATATTTTATTGTTAAGTAAATAAAACTCATAAATGACTCGTATAAAATAAGTTGTTGCACTTTTAAAACTTCGGCCTTCCACCACTCACGCTTTTTCCGTGTACAAATTCAGTGGTTCTCCTAGCAAGGAACGCTTTATTTTTCCGCGAAATTATAAAACTGTTTTGCACTTCTCTGTGAGCTTCTGTATTTTCATCATTGGATTAATCGTTTATGGGCTTGTTTTTTACTACACCTAGAGTGCGCTGGGCAGCGGACTAACAACCGAAGTTTTCAGAACCTTCCAAACAGAATGTACTTCGTCACACCGGTGCTTGGATTCCACAATGGAATTACTTATAAGATCTGCAATTGTTGTTTTGTATCTTCATTTATAAAATTTGATAATTTGGGTAGAATTTTCCCAGAAATTTCTCAATACGGGCGAGCTGAAATTATCGGTATGTATAGAGCAAAGGGTCGAGTACAGAATCTTTGCAAGGTAGTTTTACCTTACGAAGACAACTTCCCAGCAATGTGCAAATATTTAATTAGATCGTGATAAATGCTGAATAAAAGAATAAGAATATTTTCTAATTTTTTCGAATATTCCAATACAAAAAATAACAACTTTTTACCTGTTGTTGAAAATTTATAAACGAAATTTAGACAATTATATTTCTTAGCTCATAATCTTATTTAGCTTTAAATAAATTATTTACAAATTAAATTGTTTACTAAAAGTATTATATTTTAATTTTTTAATTAAATTAATTAATTGTTTTTCGGCGGCATATATAAATGTATGTATTTATTTGTAATTATTTCTTAATTAACGTTTACAATAAAAATTATACATAATAAAATTTATAAGCAATGTAATATATTCCGGGACTGATTATGTATATTCAATGACCGGCATATTCTATTCATGATGGTATTTAAAAAATAAAATTGGAATGGCAGCGTCAAAATAATGTGTTTAGGAAGGTTTACAGCATTTAAGCACCTAGAACCTAATAAAATTCAAGCTATTTATTTTAATTATAATATATATTATGTCTATAAAAATATAAATAAGTCTACATAAAACATAAATTGTGAAAACTAAAGATTTGCGAGAATATGAAAATTTATTGTGAGCGCACACCGATCCTTTTAAATTATCATTTGAAGTGAATGAATTACAGTATAAAATTGTATTTGGTTAGATCAAAAACGAGCTTTGCAAATTAAATTAAATTAAATAGTAATTAGGTAAAGTAAACTAAAACTTAAAAAAAACAATTCAGTGATAAAATAATAATTTATGTAAATTTTAGAAATGTTTACTGCATTTTCGACACTTCGAATTTCGTACTGATTATTTCTTCATCCGAATCTAGTATTGGAAGAGCAGCATCCGCAATCGCCGAGGGTATATTCTCCTCAACCCATCGTAAATCATCCTCCTCGGTTGTACCACTTTTCGATGGTTTCGGTGACGCACTACGATTGCCCCGCATTTTAACTCCGTACGCATCCGATACAAATTGTTCCTCTTCATCGTCGTCATCATCGTCTTCTGGATTGTCAAGTAATGGCGTAAACGCGTAACGCTGATTATTATTTGTTGGTCGCCACAATAGCATTATTACGAGAAGCAATAATGAAAAGAGGACATGCCAGAATGCTTCGTCGACCCAAAATTCTTTCCAATCCTAAATAAAATGTAAAATTTATAATTAAAATTGTAATATATGGAGTCTGTCATTCTCCCGTAGAAAGCAGGAGTCGTTTTTAGACCTTCAACTTTGACCTTATTCCGGTTTTCCTGGCGAATTGGGAAAACATATTGCTGTAATTTTAAATTCCAAACATTTTATTCTTTATTTCCCAAAACTTATATTCTGGGAATAAATTCCTAATACTAATTCGTTACCACTACCCGTAATTTAATTTAAAGCGCTCACATTTAAAGCAAAACAACAAGAATTTTCGAGACAAATCCTTTAATCGTTGCATCAAGCATTTAAAGACTCACTAAAAAATGTACGCCTCACACATCTCATGCGCTTTATCGCTCGCAGTGTGGCCCTATTCTGGTAATTCTCGATTGGGAATATTTTTTTTAGATCAGTGATTCTCCAGATAAATTTTCCAAACTTTTATTCCCCATTTCCGGAAAGTGCATTCTGTCAATTGGGGAATAAATTTACAGGGGAAATTACTTTAGTTCACATTAATATGAATTAAGATCTGCGAAGAATGCTTCATTATGTTAATGATGACAACGACGATCGATATGTAAAATACGTGAAGCCAATGCGTGATGTTTAAATCTCCGCCCCAAATAAAAAAGGCTGAGACAAATCAGCAGAAAGCGTTGTCCGCAAGTGATTTGTCACCAAACATCAAGACCTCAATAGTTATTACTAAAAATAAAAATGTGTAGCATAGTCCAAAGCGACAACAAATTACAAATGCTCAAAAAATTGCTTCACCAAACAATTTAATACAAAGTGAATTAGAAATTAATTTAAATAAACTTTTTTTATATATATAGATAATTATTGAGTCAATAGTTGTATATAATTAAAATATTTTTTATTGGTTTTAGGCTCGATTTTATTTTTTATTATTGTTTACTTGAGCTTTCGGACTCAATTCAAGTCCATTTTCAAAAGCCTTTTATTGTTTACAAACAGGAATTTTCTTTTTATAAACAAAACACACAGCCATATGGAATGCAAACGGCCTAGCGCAACATAAATTGGAGGTACAAGTGTTCCCAACGAGCGCAATATTGACACACATAATGTTAATATCTGAAACACGCTTCACCAAAACCAACTATTTCAAGATTAATGGGTACACTATTTATAACACTAAGCACTAAGCAGATAGGAAAGCACGTGGAGGTTGTATTGATTAAAAGAAGATTAAAATAGTATGAAAGAAACTAAAATACTACTAGCAGTGTAATGTCCTCCAAAACATGCTATAAAAAAACAGCAGCTTATCGTATTATAATTTTTGATGAGGGACACGATAATTTAAGGTGCTATTCCACTAGAAAAATTGACTGATAGTAAAAAAAGAGGAAACGAGAAAAAGTCCGAAACTCTATGTAATAGACAAAGACAACGTTTTTTTTTATAGCAAAATTTTCAGGAGAAATTTTGACAGCATACAAAAACATAACCAATAATGATTAACAAAAATTAAATATTACATTAATTCGGTTAGATTTACAGCTCAAAATTATCTAAAAAATTAAATTTTTATTAATACTCATGAATTATATATTTTTTTTTCCTCTTTGAATCTATGCAATCTGTTCTGGGGCTCAAGGCACTCATAACTATTTCGCAGTTCATTTTTATCGTCCTACCTTACGCAGTAGTAGCCAAATCGAGGACGTGCAGCTTTAGACCCGTTTCTGTATAAACCACCTGCACATTGCATTGCTTCATGCCAACCTATAGTGCTGCCATGAAAGGTGGGTCGGCCCATGGATTCTGCACTCTCAACAGGGGTCATAGATGTGTTCATCTTCATCAGCGATCGTAATCAGATGGTGAAAAATCCCTTTTGCATTTTGAAAAATCCCTTTTCCCTATAGGGATTCGAACCCGGTACCTCCCGATCCAACCGCCGCAGCTTTAACCACTGCGTCGTTTGCTCGGCACTTATATTTTTTAGTATATTTTCCGTAAAAATTAAAAAAATCTCTACCAGAAAAACATCATGTGTTTTTTTTTTTGTTTTACCTCTTAAAGCAAAATTTTAAGGAGAAACGGTATAAAAATATAATAACCATAAAATTATTAGTGTGTGAGAAATATTTCTCATCATATGCTAATTTTATATACGTGTGTTAGTGTGACTGCTATAAAATGTTTTTAATTTGATACTTTTTATTGCAGTCACACTACTACAGACACAAATATTTCTTGACTGAGAAGGATTTTTATTTCATTCGCCCATCCAGCAAATGTATATTTTTTCTTCCTTTAATTTTACTATCAGTCAATTGGAATAGCACCTTTATTTACGGAAATATGGCCTGGTTTCCATTATGAAACATTTACTGACAGTATTTTTTACTGAAGAAAAACATAAAAATCGAGAATTTCATTGAAGTGACACAGATCATTTTTTGTTTTTAATTTTTTTTTTGAAAAATTGCATTGAAAAATTGAAATATTTTTCCAGTACGGAAAAAATATACCTACTTCGCTTCATATATTTTTTCAGTAAATTTGGTCAGTATACCATAAAAATATCAGTATACTATTATAATTTTTTCAGTGTATACTGTAAAATTGAAAAAAAAAAAATTTCTTTCAAACAGCACGCGAATATATATTTTTATCCCATTTTGTTCATACTGTCAGTAAATATTTCATAAAGCCTGGTTTCCATTATAAAACATTTACTGACAGTATTTTTTACTGAATTAAAACATAAAAGTCGAAAATTTCATTAAAACGACAGAGATCATTCTTTGTTTTTAATTTTTTTTGAAAAATTTCATTGAAAAATTGAAATATTTTTCGAGTACGGAAAAATATACTTCGCCTTATATATTTTTTCAGTAAATTTTGTCAGTATACTATAACAATGTCAGTATGCTATAATAATTTTTTCAGTACTGTAAAACTGAAAAAGTCCTTTTTTCTCTCACACAGCACGCGAATATATATTTTTATCCCATTTTGTTTATTCTGTCAGTAAATATTTCATAATGGAAATCAGGATAGGAACCAAGCGCAAATTTTAGCGAAAAAAACCTCGATATAAATTTATTGTAGTTGGCTAGAAAAACGTACGTTCAATTCTAATTTTTTTTTTTACAGCAGACGGCTGTGCATTTTTTATTCATTTTGCTATGTTTACAAAATACTTTGACGTTTTGAAAAAATTGTTGTGGCATAAAGATCAGACGCACTTATTTTCAGTTTGCGCGATTTTCATTTTTTCCAATTAAAAATATATTGATTAAATTTTAGGTATCTAATATGAGAGTTTAAAAAATCTTTTGGCCAATGTGCAGCAAATATTGTTAACACTTCTGCGGATATACTGGCATATGCCATCAAACAAAATGCTGCTACATATCGTTTAAATAAAATTATTCTATAAAATGGAACTTTCCAATAAAATAACAGAAATTGCAGCTAAAATTTTATCTTTAAGTCCTAGTCCCAGCAAAACATCGTTTGACTTTAATTTTGACTCATTTAAAGTTTCATACTGTTTTAAATTCTTGAATTTTATATGAAAATTAGCGTTTGTCTCAGCAGATCCACCAACATTTTTGTTTATCCGCGAAAGTTTAAGGGTAAAACGGAATTCAAATTTTCTACAATAAGTTTCTGTCTTTTTGCCGGTTGTCTATTTCCCTATAAGGAAAACTTATTATTATGAAATTACAAAAAAAGTGAGGCATTTGTTTACCTTGAATAAACAGAAAATGCTCCTCAAGCAATTGACTAAATTAATGTAGAAAACTTTAGCAAAGGTAGCATTTTAAAAATCAAATAATCCGGTGGTATTCTTAAATTATGTACTTATATGTATCGTCATAGTAGCAGGATTAGAAATATGAATGGAAATTTTGCTCGCATAACTTATATAATTTGTTAAAAAGTATAACGAATAATTTATTTTGATTTAAAAATATATAAACGACATTTTAAAATTTTATAAGTACCCTCAATACGTACTACTAAGATTTTCTCTAATATATCGAGTTTTTTAATTTGGTTTCATGCACGAAATTATTTTGCAGCAGTTTTGGTTGCATTCAATTTTTTGTTTTTTAAATAAATTTCCTAATCTAGGCTTAATGGAAATCAGGCTTTACTATACGATTATTATTAAGGGCGGTCACACAAATTCACAGTTTACTATGTGACCGGCGTTTATTATAACCAAATAACATGAGTGTAGGATAAATTTCACCACCAATGAACACTCGTTACACGAATTTTATGAAACTTAAAATTATTATATTTATGAATACGTGAAATTATCGCGCTACGAATATCAAATTATTATTATATATATTATTATTATTAATTTTATCACTTTTAAGATGCTGATAATGGCGAACAATTTGTCGTGTATCAAGCATAGAACGAGATTGTATAAAACAAAATTCGGTATACTGAGCGAATTTTGACAACGATGAATAAAGGTGCTATTCCATGAGAAAATTTTACTGAATAGTAAAATTAAAGGAAGAAAAAAATATATATTTGCTAGATGGCGGAATGAAACAAAAAATCGATCAGTAAAAAATATTTGTGTCTGTAATTGTGACACTCCTCTAAAAAGTATCAAATCGAGAACTTTTTATAGGAGTGTCACTAACACGCGTACATAAAATTTGTATATGATGGAAAGTAATTCTCGCACACACTAATAATTTTAATAGGATGACGATTTTATGGTAGAGATACTTTTAATTTTATTTTCTGTGACGGAAATTGTTCGAAAAAATGAAATTCTGATATGAGTAATAATAATAATTAATTTTTTAGATAATTTTGGATAATAATACTAAATACTTAATTTTTTTAGCAAATATTGGTTATGTTTTTGTTTAATGTCAAATTTCCCCTTAAAACTTTTACTATAAAAAAATGAAAATAAAAAACACCTTGTCTTTGTCTATCATATGATATGGCTACTTAAAGGGCCCCAGGTAGTAATAAAGACAATTAAACTAAAAGTGATAAAATGTCGGAAAATGCAAGTGAAACTGAATATGAAATTGAATTGGTGTCGTCACAATCATCACGTTCCTCAAGCAACAATAAGAAAAGTGTTGCTGCAAAGCCATTAAAAATTACCAAACGGTCAGCAATATCATTAGATACTTGGAGTGAAGATCAAAATAATATAAAAGCTTTGAATGAGTCTCTCTTAAACGAAAAAGTAAAGTTATCAGGTAGGATTAATTTAATAGAAAAACAACTACACGATTTTTTGACAAATGTGTAATGTAATAACATGGTCAAACAATACAAACACAAATTATTGCTTTAACAAAAGAGATATCATCAATCAAGGCAATAAAGAACAGAAAATTGATAATTATGAGTATAATGTAACAACAGGAAATCAATTTGAAATGATGGTGCAAGAAGATGGAGCAGCCAAAACAGATAATACAGAAAAAATCGTAAACAGTGATGATGACAACGATAATAGTGGACTTCTTCTAGCCTTGACGAAGCAAAATAGGAAGAAAAAATAATAACAATTAAAAAAACAAAGATAATATACGAACAAATAACAATTGCAAAAATCAAACAAGTCATGACAATAATAATAAAGAATGTGATAATAGTAAAAATCAAACGAAAAAAAGTACTAAAATTCCACCAATAACCATCTACACTCAAACACCTAATCAAATCGTGTTGCTACTAAAAACAAATAGCAACACAAATTTTGAAATTAAGGACGTGTTCGAAGTTTGTGATAATTATTCCAGCTGTAATAATTATGACATTATTTTGTATGCAACCAAACTATCACAGCCACTACGTCCCAGTAGGAAACTTGCCAACATGCATGTGAATTAAATTTGTGCGAAAAACACACGTCCCTGGTTCTAACCTTGTTTTTTTCATGAGTATGAAAAAGAAAGTAAATATTTTTATTTCGTTTTTTATGGCATGTCGACTAAATGACCAATTTATGACAAGTCAGTCATATTGGATTCTCAAATGAGAAGTCGCCTGATTTTCCACGATGTACGACAAGTATGAGACATGTCATGTTATAATTTATTCGAGTTCGTAATTTGCAAAATAGACTGAATGAAATTAACAAAATTTTGCTAATTGGAAATTACAAATCCATATATCAAAATTTGAGTTAATATTATTGAGAACTCGATTAAATCAATTAAATAATAATATTAGAAAAAAATTGGAATAAAATAAGTATAATGGCGCATACTCGAAAATTCATTTCAGTAACTTTTATGGTAATTTCGCAACAAGCGAACTTGACGGAGATAAACTTTTCTCAATATTTTGGTAATTTTTTTCCCCTCCATACCAACTTATGTATGGAGGGGAAAAAAATTACCAAAATATTGAGAAAAGTTTATCTCCGTCAAGTTCGCTTGTTGCGAAATTACCATAAAAGTTACTGAAATGAATTTTCGAGTATGCGCCATAAAGGTAAATAATAAAAAATTTGACCAAAAAACAAGGGCCAAATATCTTGGAGTACAGTTAGATCAATATCTCTATTATGATAAGCATATTATTAAACAATTAGAAAAATACGTAAGGCATTCCGACTGTTTAGACGATTCGTTCTTGTGACATGGGCCTCACGTCCCACCATACTGTCGTTGTTTCACCATTTTCCCCTATTTTTGTATGTATCTGTGTAAAATTATTCTCATTTCGTTTTGATGAATAAGAAATGCGTAATAAATAAAAATATTGAAAATCTATCTTTATTTGGTTTTAAATAAAATTTTTTATTTAAAATCCAAAAAAGATGTTATTTATTTGTTGGTCTGTTAATTCCAATGGGAGGAGGACCAGAGAGAATATTTTGCGACCCAGAATGCAAATATCGTCAGCGTATGCTAATAGCTGGGTTGATTTACAATACAGGCAGCTGCGCTGCGCCATATTGAGATTACGAATGCCATACTGCAATGATAGCTCGAAGAGAGTTTGAGCTATTGGGTCTCCTTGCCACACTTCAGATGTTATCTCGAAGGGATCCGAAATTTTGCCTTCTATTAGCACCTTACATATTGAGTCATCCATTAAAAGCTGGCACATTGAACCCAATTTTGACGGTAGGCCCAGGTAGGACAATACGTTCCATAACGTATTCCTCTTAATGCTGTCGTACACCGATTGTTTCCCATGAGCCAAATTCAATTAGATTCAATACAAGCTTATCTAACAAAACTGTAATGAGATATAGTAAAGTTATAATAAAGTATTGGTGGCTAAGCCGCACCAACAGTCAATCCCATCAACATCTTCCTTAGCTTTATAATATTACCTCATATCTGGTCAACATTTTAACAAAGCACAAGTATGGGTATTTTTGTGTGCCGACTTTTTTTTATATCCAAAAATAAACCATGAGTTACAAGCAGTGGCATAGCTAGCATGGATGGCACCCGGTGCGGATATCGTGGTGTCACCCCAATAATGAAAACTGTTAAAATTAATAAAAATCCGATAAACGTAAAGTATGATCTAGTTCGGAGTTCAATGCTGAATCGATCAAGACATTCAAAAATATCCTTTTCAGTGTGGGTGTACAAACGAACTATTTTAGCAATATAAAACAATTGAACAAATACTGTTAATGAATAAACACTTAAAGTTATTGAATGAAGATTGGGTCAAAAAATATTGCCCTGTTTAACCAAAACTTTAATTAAGAACAAAATAATATAGAAATAAGTTTTTCAAGATTATGTTTAGCTTAGTATTAAGAATATACATATTTTCATGAGACAGACTTTTCACTCTTTTTCTGAGCTTGTCTTTGTTCCCTGATATTATTTTGTTTAAAACTTGATATAAAAATATTTGGCTCCACGTATTTAAACGGAGCGCTATCGGAATCCACTTTTTATATGATGGCTCCCGATAGCAGCTATTGGGAGCGAATAAAAAAATGCAGCTAATATTAATTACCATAAATGCCTGTTTTACACGGTTTTTTTTCTTCAATTTTAATTGTTGACCTGATCACTTGATCCAATAGTTTCATGTTAATTTATTTATTGTTTACGTATATTTCTCTTATGTTTTATGATTGTACTTTTACTTTTCAAAGAAATGTGATTAATTGAGTGATTGATATCTTACTATCACGTTGTCTGTGTACAGGGGTCAATCCGACCCCACGTATATCTTCAAAGGGAAAGTAAATAAAAAATACTAATTTACCAAATTTACAAGTAATTTAGGCCCTCTTTTCATTGTATTACGTATATAAGATATTAGTTGAGGCTATCTTATAAGGCATACGCTATTTAAATAATAAGAAACCTATTTTATTAATTTTTTAATCGATTGGGGTCAATTTGACCTAAATACACAGAGAGAAGGTTAAGGGCGACGCATTCTTTATTTTTAATAAAAAGACTTGTGTATAAGATATAGAGCTGCTTTTTATTTCATATGCAAGTACAATAGATACCATTAACTGTGAAACACAACATCATTCAAATGTCCTCCACGGAAAGGATTGCACGAGTTAATGCGCTGAACCCAATTTTCCATAACTTTTTTGAATAAATCGGCAGATATTCCAGCAATTTCGCGTTCAATGTTGGTCCTGAGAGCTTCTAAAGTCTGTGGCTTATTAGAATAGACCATTGACTTGACATAGCCCCAAAGAAAATAGTCTAAAGGCTTTAAATCGCATGAAAGAGGCGGCCAATTGACTGGTCCATTTCTGGAGATAAACCGAGCTTCGATTTCAATAAATCCAGTTTGACCAGCTGTCCAAGTCCAATTCTTCCAATTTATCCCACAAAAAACCATGGTAGTGGTTTCGATTAACCGTAAAAAGAAATATGGATCAATAACCTGGAGGACATTTGAATGATGTATTTCATAATTACCGGTATCTTTTGTAGTTTCATATAAAATAAAAATCAGCTCAATATCTTATACACAAGTCTTTTTATTTAAAAAGAAAAAAATGCGTCGCCCTTAATGAAAAACCCTGTAAATAGTTCTAGATTTTCAAAATAATGTCCACCGAAAATAACTAAGAAGTCGAAATATTTGGACGAAATAATGTTTTAATAATAAAGTTTATAATTAATTTGTACAACATGATATTACCAAAAAGTAAAGACGTTAAATTCGTTTCGAGACAGAATCCACCGATGTCGCAATAAACTCCAATATTGAAGATACCTACTTCATGGAGAACAGTAGAGAACTTTTAAAATAAGTTCAAATTTATCTGAAACGATGTCAGTTAATAGCACATAGCAGTGACTTAGAAACCATTTTGTTTCAGGTAACTAAATTCTTTAATATTTTATAAACCTTCTTACGTACCTATACAATTTTATATTTTCATTAACAATTTGTAAATTTCTGGACTCCAAAATATTAAGGGAAAGTAAAATCTTTCAATTGCAATTGATTCTTCAATTCATCGAAAATGATTAGGTAATGTGCAAAGCAGTATTCTAAGTGATATCGGTTCAAACGGAAACCTTAGCTTCCCTTTATAAAACGACAATTTGAAAGATTTTTGAGGTTCCGTACTGTGTTAAATATCATTACTAAGCAAAAATCGATGTCGCAAAAATCGGCGTCGCAAAAGCGATAACAAATTAACGAGTTGCGACCGACATTTTTATCGAGGATGCAAATTTCCTGATTCAGCAGTGTTAACATAGTTTGTTTTAGAACAGAGAATACGCAATAGTTTATTCTGGATTATTTGTTGTGAGAAGAATGGTTTAATGGAACTCTTATTTGAATCTTTAATGCCTACTTAGTACAAATAAGACATTCGTATTAGCAAAAATTCTGTAGATATGTATTATGTATGTAGTTATGGACTGCAAAATAAATAATTGAAAGCATTTTAAAACAAACGTTTTAGGATAGTTTTCTTGTTTGATTTTTTGTTGAATCTGCTTCCGTTGGTTAAAAAACTACATGCCACCACTGAATTAGAACATTTCCGCAATTCCTCGGGAAAACAAGAATAAGGCCATTGGCAGTTAAAATGTTTGTTAAAACGTTTGTGTTTAGTTTACTTTTAATTCCAACCAAAAAAGATGCACATTTCAATGAATATAATATTTAGAGATAAGACTTACTGTTAGGCATTCTGCAAATCGACGTGTCTTAATGGAATATAACATAAATACAACCGAGGCGATTACAGCAAATATAAGCGTATTCGTAAAATGACGATATAATGATAATTTAACCATATTTCTGTAAGTAAAGGGTAAATAAACTATAAATAGGTTTTTCCAAGTATATTTTTTCACATATCTTACCTTCTTAATCTTAAAGTTCTTGTTGTTTGCACAAGCGATGTAA
This sequence comes from Tipula vernalis, assembly GCA_958295665.1. Lineage (NCBI taxonomy): Eukaryota > Metazoa > Arthropoda > Insecta > Diptera > Tipulidae > Tipula > Tipula vernalis. The sequence goes on from OY282560.1 coordinate 1,023,227, forward strand.
ATATCCACCAGCATATAGCTGAATCTAATACTGCTAATGGGATACTAGCTACCAAGCTTTGATTACTTTGCTCATCCTTCCGTTGCATAACACGCAAATAACTTTCGACAGACGCTAGTATAAAATATAAAACTCCTGTGCCTACAACTCGGTGTAACATCGAACCAAGTCGTGGCCTGTAAAAAAAAATCAAATGTTGAGTGCAACTTCAAAAAAAATGATTCATCTTAAGGAACTTACTTGACTATACCAAAACCTAATGATACTATTATAACGAGCATACGTGCTAAAGTTCGTTTAGCACAAGAAACCCACTCAGCTGCTAGTACTATACCAACCGTAGAAACCCCATTCGAATTTAGGTTTTGGTACTCTGCGTAAAACATCGCCTTTTCCAACATGCCCAGTAGTATCACGCCGCCAATCCAAAATTGTATTCGTAATAAATCACGCCACTGCATAAATGAGACAACCAACCATATAATTCCCAATACTACATAGAACAGGCACATTATAAAATAGAACGGGAGTAATGGCCAATCAGCACCCGATAGATACCCATGTGGACTGATCATCTCAATGTGTACGGTTGCATTAAATGCAGCATTTCCAATTGAACTCATTTCAAATTCGAAAGTGTAGAAACCATCTTTTGTAATTTGAAATAATGGCCTATCTTTATTCTTAGTGTTCAGCAAGGCCCCATCGGTAGTCTGTTTTTTAGGCTGATCCTCATGCGGCAGTTTGCTCCGTTCAGCGATCATCGACTGCTCCTTTACAAAATACTGTTCCAATTGTATATGGCTATTGTGAATACATTGTTTTATAAATGGCCCCTGTTTTGCATTGTGTGTCTTATTCGTAGACGCCATATTATCATCTTCAGGACATGTTGATTCGGATAAGCTCCATTCTATGCTGATATTTGATTTGGGCGAATCACACACAACTGAAATATAGAAGCGGATTTGATTTCAAATAATTTTGAAATAAGAAGTGTCTTACTTTGTACAAATATTTTTGAATCCGTAAATAACGATTTTGGAATCGGGATTCGTAACAGGGTTTCCTAAAACCATGAAAAATTATTAATTAATTGTTCACCTTCCTTGACGTTTTGGAGTTTTCGCTAAATTAATGCAATACAAACCGAAATTAAATTAAAATCCCATTTCCCGGGATCTGGAAAGCTAGATACCAAAATTATTACAAAAAAAATTAAAATTAATGGTTTTAATTTAAACATTTTCTTCTTTTCGGAACTTATTTTTTATTTATTTTATGCCTTTAATAAATTTGTATAAATTTTCAACATGACTACTTGACAGATGAAAACACTAGCTGTCTTGTTGGTAAATGGTAATAATTCCAATTTAGAATTGAAAGATATTACAAGTACAACAACGATTGCTTTGGGTAAATCCAATAAAGAATTAGCCAATTCTCTTTTAGTTTTACACAATGCTGTTGTCATTCGTATAAAATAATGTCAAATTCTTTTTGCCAAAAAACATCAAAAAAAATTGATGTACATTGAAAATCATGTACTTTTCGTCAAAAAACATCAATGAATACGTTTATGCTCAGAGTCGAGTCATCTTTTAGTTAACTTTGGATCATCTTGTACTGGTTATCTTTACTATAGTACTATAGTAGGTTATCTTTACTATCTGTACTATAGTTATCTTTTTTAGCGTTTATACTGCAGAGTCAAATCGTAGTCGAGTCGAAAATAGGTTGAAACCGAGTCAGAAACGTCAAAAAAAAAATCATTTACTATAGTATGTTTATATGTTTTTCTTGTATTATTTTCTGCATTTTATAAAAATAAAATAACAAAGTTTTATTGCCACACAAAAATCGAAGATTCGCACACGAATTAAGAAATCAAAATGGTGTCTTTTTATTACTATTTTTTTTGTTGTTTTTATTATTGGACTCGACTCCGTTTATAGTGGCTGTTTTTATATAGAGTTAACTCGACTCGACCCTAGAAATTTTTTAGGTCGAGTCGAGTTAACTACAAGATGACTCGACTCCGTTTGTAGTAAAAGTTAACCTAGGTTCAAACCAGGTTGAACCCTAAGCATAAACGTACTCATTGTTTTTTCGATGTACATCAGTTTTACGAAATGTATATTTTTTCATAAATCAACTACAACAACAAATTAGAAACGTCAATTTTTAGTTGTCAAAGTTGCCAATTAAGTACTTTTCATACCAGGCGCCTCGCCTCGAAATATTTAGTTACCACAAATGCGAAGCTGGGACTCTTTCATACCGGTGGCGTTGGCTTTGAACATTCGGTTGCAATCAAATATTTTATTTAGGTCTATTTTACACGTGAAATATAGCAAGAACTGAGATATTCTAAATTTGTAACGTACATACATATGAGCTAAATTTTTTGGTAAGTATGAAACAATTGTGCAAAAAATATGATTTGTAGGTTATGTTGATAAAGCACATCGTTTTGTACTACATACACACTTTAAAATGTCGCAGTGGAGTGTGGAACGCATTGCTTTGGCTTTATAGATAACTTCATTGCAATATATTTTGATTTTTTTAAAAGTATCACTTAAAAATAAATTATTTTTCAATTAATTGAATTTATTTTTATAAAATTAAACGTTGTCAATCAAATAAAACTAATTTACATGATTCAAAAATTAAATAAATAATTTTTAATTTTGAAGCTCAAAGCCGAGGCGCCTGGTGTGAAAAGTACTTTAGAGTTTTTGTATCTTGATTTTTAATCATTTTAAACTATTTTAATCGTATTAAATAAAGTTTTCAGTATAAACAGTTTTTTCCGTCTCGATTTTTATCCTTTTATTTGTTGTGCTTAATTATTTTAATTGAATTAAATAAAATTGTCAATATTAACAGTTTTTGCCGTCTCGATTTCGAATCGATTTTTATAGTGTTTTGTGTCCGAGTGTATTCAGTGTTTTGTTTTGAAATTTGAATAAAATAAATATATAATTTATAGAACAATTAAGTACTTTTCATACCAGGCGCCTCGCCTCGAAATATTTAGTTACCACAAATGCGAAGCTGAGACCCTTTCATACCGGTGGCGTTGGCTTTGAACATTCGGTTGCTATCAAATATTTTATTTAGGTCTGTTTTACACGGGAATTATAGCAAGAAATGAGATATTCTAAATTTGTAACGTACATTTGAGCTAGAATTTTTGGTAAGTATGAAATATTTGTGCAAAAAATGTGATTTGTAGGTTATGTTGACAAAGCACCTCGCTTTGTACTACATACTTTAAAATCTCGCAGTCGAGTGTGGAACGCATTGCCTTGGCTTTGTAGATAACTTCATTGTAATATATTTTTTTTTTAAATTATCACTTAAAAATAAATTATTTTTCAACAAATTGAATTTATTACTATAAAAATAAACGGTATCAATCGAATAAAACTAATTTACATAGTTAAAAATCGAAACAAAAAAAATTTAGTTACGAAGCTCAAAGCCGAGGCGCCTGGTATGAAAAGTACTTTATGGAAGAGGTAATTGCGGAATTGGTGGCATCTTCATCGTCAAAATTAAAATAATTAAACACAACAAACAAACAAAAGAATAATAAAAATCGAGACGGAAAAAACTGTTTATATTGAAAACTTTATTTAAACGATTAAAATAATTAAACAACAATTAAAATGATTTAAAATCAAGACACAAAAAACTGGTATAATCACAACTTTGACAAATAAAAATTGAAGTTACTATTTTTGTTGTTGTTAGTAACGTCAAAAAAAACATCAATTTGGTTTCGTGTACTTTTCGCACCACAAAATTTACATTGATTTGAAAAAACGAAAAGAATTCGACATAAAACAAAACAAATTGTAGATTTGCGTAAAATAAAACCAATAACGTACAACACATAGAACAAATAAATGAAATTGTTGTTCTTGCTTACACCTACACTCTCCACCTGTCATTAACATCGAGTTATACCATTAAAATTTGAACAGTTGCTAGTGGAGACACGAAAGTGCAACGACTTGCCATATGTCATACAATCACTTGCTGCCAAGAAGGCATAACTTGATTGTATACCAAAATTTTAAATTTCTTGGCTGGATTCAAAAACATGGCTACCAGTTGCGAATGGAAGTTTTCTAATTTGTAGTTAGAAATTTTTTTACAAAAATTTTTTGTTCCGAAAAAAAAAAAAATTTTGTTGAGATATTTTTAAATACATACTTAAAAATGTGGCAGCCAAAAAATAATCATTTAAATGCATATACGTATGACGATTTTTTTTCAACAATTTTTGCACAATTTCCTTAAAATATCAAAATGCAAATGATTTCTAACCGTCAAATTTATTGTATGTTTTCCTCACCCGACGCCATTTTTTATATTTTTGTTACATAAGATATGGTAATTGTAATAGTAAAATTTATGTCAGGTGGAGTAGCCGGGTTAGGATAAAATACTTTTCATACCAGGCCCTCGGCTTTGAGCTTCGTAAATAAAATTTTTTTATTTCGTTATTTAATTATGTAAATTAGTTCTATTCGATTGATAACGTTTAATTTTATAGTAATAAATTCAATTTGTTGAAAAATAATTTATTTTTAACTGATAATTTAAAAAAAAAACAAAATATATTGCAATGAAGTTATTTACAAAGCCAAGGCAATGCGTTCCACACTCGACTGCGACATTTTAAAGTATTACAAAGTGAAGTGCTTTCTCAACATAACCTATAAATCAAATTTGTTGCACAAATATTTCATACTTACCAAAAAATTTAGCTCATATGTACGTTACAAATTTAGAATATCTCAGTTCATTCACGTGTAAAATAGACCTAAATAAAATATTTGATAGCAACCGAATGTTCAAAGCCAACGCCACCGGTATGAAAGAGTCTCAACTTCGCATTTGTGGTAACTATATATTTCGAGGCGAGGTGCCTGTTAAGTACTTTTCATACCAGGCGCCTCGCCTCGAAATATTTAGTTACCACAAATGCGAAGCTGAGACCCTTTCATACCGGTGGCGTTGGCTTTGAACATTCGGTTGCTATCAAATATTTTATTTAGGTCTATTTTACACGTGAATTATAGCAAGAACTGAGATATTCTAAATTTGTAAGGTACATATGAGCTTGATTTTTTGTTAAGTATGAAATATTTGTGCAAACAATTTGATTTGTAGGTTATGTTGAGAAAGCACTTGGCTTTGTACTTACTTTAAAATCTCGCAGTCGAGTGTGGAACGCATTACCTTGGCTTTGTAGATAACTTCATTGTAATATAATTTGTTTTTTTTAAATTATCACTTAAAAATAAATTATTTTTCAACAAATTGAATTTATTACTATAAAATTAAACGGTATCAATCAAATGAAACTAATTTACATAGTTAAAAGACGAAATAAAAATTTTTTATTAACGAAGCTCAAAGCCGAGGCGCCTGGTATGAAAAGTACTTTAAGTACTTTTCATACCAGGGAATCAGATATCCCATTTTTGTCTATATAAGGCGCTTTTCCAACTTGGCCAATCGTCAACAAGAATTTATAGGTGGTTATTGTGGAAAAGGGAATTTAGGTAGCTGTTTGGGTTGTCTGGGTCACGGTATTTTGTCGGAAAAAAAATTATAAATATTTTGATGTTTATGGCCGCAATCTTGGTTGATATATTTTTGAATTTTTTTTTTTTATACTTAATTGTGATATTCTCGACCAGACTGCACGTTTTGTTGAAATACACATAAAATAATAAATAAATTTGGCTCAAACAAATTGCCATACACACCAAAATATTTGTAATTGAAACATAACCAAAATCATTTTTCACTTCAAACATAAAATGTCAAAAAAAAGAATCAAAATTGAATTATTTTCTGCTACAATTGCTCGATTAACTGCTAGAAAAAAAATTGAGCTACGATTTTTTTGACATTTCATTATTTTTATGGCTGTATGATACTCACTTTTTTTCAAGTACAATAAAGTGCTGCAAAACTAGTAAAGCGAAACAGAGAAGGGTAGTGTAGACAATACTATAGGCAAATATTTTGAATTTTCAGATAAACAAAATTTGTAAATAAAATCAAATTTTTTTTTGTGTTGGACCATGTTATTTAATAAATTTGCATTAGCTGCCGCAATTAATTACAACGACATAATTTATATGTTAACTAAATTTTTATATTTACAAAAAAATCCTCGTTTTAAATATTTTGCCAAACAATCAACAATGCAAACCCAAAATTGTATTTCAGTACCAAAAGGAAAATCAAAAAAGAAAAAAAAAATTATAACAACAATGGCGAACGAAAATGGAAAAATTGTATATTAAATTTATTTTAAAATTAAACAAATAAATTCTCTTTGGCACACAAAATACAAATATTTTCTCTATTATTTCGGAAATGTCAGAAAAAAGTATGTAATGTCAAAAAAAAGAATCAAATCCAATTCTTTTTTTGCTATATTTGCTCGATTAACTGCTAGAAAAATTGAGCTACCACTTTTTTTTGACGTTTCTATTTTTTTTCCAAATCTATGGTGTATACACTCACTCTCACAAATATTTTGTATATATATTTTTTATCTCACTCCGTTTGTCTTTCCTAGTCACTGAAAAAGTGGGAAAAAAAGTGAGTATCATACAGCCATTAGCATGACTATGTTGTATACACTCACTCATACAATAATTTTGTATAAACATTTTTCTCTCTCTCCGATCCTCTTTTTTAAAGTATTAAAAAAAGTGAGTATCATACAGCCATAAATTTAAATTTTGAAATATTAAATTACACTAGAACTTATAAATGCAAGGAAACGGTATGGATTTTCTCAACGAAAGTCTTAAATCGAGTTATCTCTGTCGTGGAAACGTAGTAAATTATTTGTCTTTTGTTTTGTCATATATTTATTATTCGTAAGGACCTATATATCCGTCCTCCGTGCGCACTTGTAATAGAAGATTTTATATGGGAAAAAACTTTGTTTCCTATCTATAGTATTATAAATCTATGATGTCGATTTACGGTTCAGAGTCATAAAAAAAACAAAATGTCACTTGTTTTATTAGTCATCTAGAAAGAAAGTCAAAATTTTTTGTTGTCTAGTTAACAAAAATTTTATTTTTCCCAAAAGGAAGAAACAAAGGAATTACTGAATTTAAATTGTACTTAAGTATATAAATTTGAAAGTTATATAAATAGAATTCCAGAATAGTTTCAATAAATAATAAAAAAAAGATAATTGGAGGCGAAATTATTGAAACTATCAAATCGACACAAGATCTAATATCATTGAAAAATGACTTCTTGGTTTCAAACATCTAGATTTGATGCTGATATTGGTATGTAATAAGAATATTAGTGCTCATATTGATTGTAATAATAATATTAGTGTTCCTTAGTCGTAATATAAATAGTAGATAAATGCAATATGAAAGTGTTTTGTGATTAGCTGTATTTTCTTACAAGATTTCTTTCGTCTCGTATTTTTTTGCATTGTAGTACATATCTACTATCTGCCATTTCTTCTTGATTTATACTGTAAATAAACTGATTAGAAAATATTTAATTGATTTTTTATTCGTGTTCACTATTTGTCATTGTATATTGGAATTGGAATGCATACGCATATAACTTTGAAAGGAAAATGTGCAACGTAAATTATTTATACTCGTTAAAAGACCATTTTACTAAGGGAGGCATAACTTAAAAAATCAATTGAAGGACGATATTGCTATTATTTTAAAGTATTTATACTGCTACATAATCAAGCGATTAAAAGGCACTTTAGTCACTACCAATATTGCCATGCGCTTAAAATGTAATAACTAATATTCGTCACGGCACGTTTATGGCTTCTTTCAATTAAATAATTTCTTTCTTCCTGCGGTATTTAAATCACTACAGTATTATCCGATACCAAATCTATTCATATTACTATCCAGGTTTGTCAGTACATTTAGTACCTTCACAACTCGAGTTACAGAAACTACTTTTCACCGTAAATAAACGTCCCAGAAACTAATTTTCTACAGTAAAATTTTTGTTTGTTTGCTCTACAGTTTTCCTAAATGGAACCTGGTAGCTAACATACCATCTATATGTAGCTGGAACTAGTTATGATTAAGCCCACCATCTTAAAAATAAAAAAAAATTATAAACAGGAAACTATCAAGGAAAGGATCGTCAACTACGGTTCAACAAAAACAAAAATGCTATTTTCGATTTTGTTTAGTTTTTCAAATAATCCATATCATCAAATAGCATGATAGATAGATTTAATAAGGTCCTGGAGAGCTATTTGTGAATTCGATTCCGAACGTATTCGAGTCTTCGAGTATTGGAATCTTATTTGAATTGAATCAGATTCGGTCGGTTCTTATTTAAATCAAATACGAAACTTATAGTTCGAAGGTTCGAAAACTTTCGAATCGAATTCACAAATAGCCCCCTGATACTGGGCAGCTATTTATGAATTCGGTTCGAACGTATTTGACTCTTCGAAAAATAAGATTCTTATTTGGATTGAATCAGATTCGTTCGTTTCCTATTTAAATCAAATACGATTCTTATATTTCCAAGACTCGAATACGTTCGAATCGAATTCACAGATAGACCCCAAATCACATTGTTTAAATAAAAATGGATTATCAGTTACACTGTTCCATTGGACAGTTCGTGTTCCTGACCTCACTCTGACCTTTAAGAGATTTAGATTATAGATTCTTCTTCCGCTAGCGCTACATTCCATGAAAGGATTTGGCCGCCGCAACGATGTTCCCCCAAAAATTCGATCAACCTCAAGAGAATACCAGACACGGTAATCGAGTATGTTTATGCCCCTTTCAACGTCGTCCATCCATCGGGTTTTTGATCTCGTGATTCATTAGCATTTTGTAAGTGGCTCCCTCTTTAATGGGACAGAGAATTATTCTGATGATCTTACGCTCAGCGACAGTAATTTTTTGGATGTTTCGTGCTGTCAGTGTCTAAGACTGTCAACCAAAAGTGATAACTGGTCTTTTCAGCACTTTGTATACGCCCAGTTGCGTGTTATTTTGCGCGATATATGAGGAGACTTGAATATTTTGATGTGTGTGTAAAATGCTAGGTAGCCTGCTGGGATTCTCGATGAAATGTATAGAGAAACTGAGTTTTGCTCAGTGATATCTGATCCTAGATATTTGAACTCATTCATCTTCTCGTATTGTTTATCTCCTGAAATTAAGTCTCCTCGCGTCTGTTTTTCCGCACTTTTATTGTAACAAGTAATTTATTATATTGTAACATTTGTAGTCTTACTTTGGGATTTTTTCAACTATAATGCCGTGTATTTTCATTCTGGAATGAACAATTTCATACCACTGAGAAGTAGGTATAGACAATTTCTCTTCGTCACTTAGTTGTTCTGTTTACCGCTAGAGTAAATATATTCCTAGTGTTCAATCGGGCAAAAATGATAAAAAATATCATGATATTTTTTATCACTTTTGGCAATAAACGCACTCATTTATCACACAAAAAAACCAACTTTTTTCTTGGTTCCAGCTGTCAATTTTGAATTTATTTTCTTTGATATTTTCGGTACTTAAATTAAATTAAATTTGCTTTTTTAAGATATTCATATGGTATTTACACAGTCACCTATTTATTTAAACATAAATAATAATTTATATTTCGAAGATTTGTCTGAGAACACAAACATATCAAAACTCAAACTAAAATTATTTGTGTCTCCAATATTTGGATAAAACTAAATAGTTTCAATATCAAAATAATTTATAAACAAAAAATAATTAAAAAATGTATACATTTAATTAAAAACCTGACGACAAAATGAGTTTATTGAATTTTACAAAGCGATTTAAAACAAAATGTAACATTTAAAATCAATTTATCATTTTTATCAAGTTTGGTTGTTCAATCGGGTTTGACGTACAGTATTAAGGAATGAAGTTAGGGTGGGATAAAATATCATGATATTTTTTATCATTTTTGCCCGATTGAACACGACCATTAAATATATTTAAGTACTTTTCATACCAGGCGCCTCGGCTTTGAGCTTCGTAAATAAAACTTTTTTATTTCGTTTTTTAACTATGTAAATTAGTTTTATTCAATTGATACCATTTAATTTTATAGTAATAAATTCAACTTGTTGAAAAATAATTTATTTTTAAGTGATAATTTAAAAAAAAAAAATATATTACAATGAAGTTATCTACAAAGCCAAGGCAATGCGTTTCACACTCGACTGCGACATTTGTAAGTAGTACAAAGCGAAGTGCTTTCTCAACATAACCTACAAATCACATTTTTTGCACAAATATTTCATACTTACCAAAAAACCTAGCTCATATGTACGTTACAAATTTAGAATATATCAGTTCTTGCTATAATTCACGTGTAAAATAGACCTAAATAAAATATTTGATAACAACCGAATGTTTAAGGCCAACGCCACCGGTATGAAAGGGTCTCAGCTTCGCATTTGTGGTAGCTAAATATTTCGAGGCGAGGCGCCTGGTATGAAAAGTACTTTAGTTTTACGAGTTGGTATTAATAGCGGTTTTCCATCGTCATAATATAATACCGTCGACAGAAACAAACTAGCTAATTACGTATTCGAGATTATGTAGTTATTTTTTTCAATCTCACAACACGATTATAATTTGGTAATCGTAATCTAGTTGAACAAACTCGATAAACATGAAATACAAAAAAGAGATAGAAAGTGTAAGTGAAACAGAATTATTTTATTTTGATGTTATTTTTAAAATGAAGTTGAAATCGCGATCTGAGATTATTGCGATAATCTTTGTGTCTGTCAATGGTATAATAGTATTATACTATGACGATGGAAAACCGACGTTTATAGTATAATAGAATTCTTAATTATAATATTTCGGTATACTATTTATTTATTTAATTTTTATTTTGGAGCTTCTGCGACATCCAAGGTCACTAAAACAAGCCCAATAGATTAATTCAAAGCTAGCTATCAAGCAAATTGTGTTTTTAACATTTTAAATTTATCTGACATTAGGCGTTTTCGAAAATAGACCACAGTAAATAAATAGTAAATTTTTTTTTTAATGTGTTGGTAACAAAATTACTGAAGTTACTTCGCCTATACAAAAAGTTAAAATAAATTCAGGGTTGAACGCGCTATGTTTACGTTTAGTAATTATAAAAATCCGTATTGAAAAAAAAAAATAAATTAAAAAACTCGATTAACTTTATAGCACAAACGATCGGCTAGAAATAAAATTCAAATATGGTGGTTGGTAGCAAATTGAAATAACAACAACAAAAAATTACTACAAATTTACTTTAGACATTCGGAATAGATGGGTAAATTTCATCTTCGAAAATTACTATAAATTTACTTTAGTCTATTTCCGAACATGCCTAGTGTACATATTATTTTGGCAATTCGCAAAATTAGCATTCGTTTTTTTTTGTGGTACTTGCATAGCTTGTTTAAATATTATAATGGAACTTACAGTTACTTTTTGAAATTAACATTGTGAAAATCGGCATATATTTCTAAAAATCATGGAATTAAATAAAATATCAATGTCAAAATTTTCAAAAATCTACGTTCCCATAAAAAAACATGTAATAGCCGATTTAGACGTACCAACATTTTTTTCCAATATTTTTTTTGTTGGCACTTAGAGCTACACGCAATACAAAAAAATGTGCACGCGATAAAAAGAGAAAAGTATACAACAAAAATTTCGTTATAGCATAATTTTTTGGTGCTATAAAATCAACGATATAATTTTTGATAAATACGGCGGCGATACTAGTTATTTGGCAAAATTATGAGTTTTCCGCGTGAAATGAAAAATTTTCGGACGTAAATTTTATTTTATTACTAAAATTTTTAAAAAATAAAATAAAGCGCTATAAAAATTTCTCAAATCGCCATTTTTATTGTGTTTGTTACTATAAAATATACTCGGGTCGAGTATATTTTATAGTCAAATTGGTTTTTATAGTAACATTGTTGGAAAAAAAAGAAAACCAAAAAATCCAACAAAATTTTGTTTGATTATATTTTTGTTCTTGTCTTACAAACGAAAATCGTAATATGTATAGTATATTAATATCTTCATTTTTTGTTGGGAAAAACTGTTGGTACGTTTAAATCGGCTATAAAACGTGAGATGCAAACGATCTTTAGGAATTATTACGTGTAATGTATCTGAAAATCGTTACAAAGTTTTTAATGTACAAAGTACAAGCCACAATGGAGAAGTTACAATGTTGTCCTCACTTCTAACATATTTGTACCAAAAAGATTCACAACAGCAATTGTTGCAAAAATAATTTTAAACATGTTTCAATTTATTCAAACTGTTGTGTAACAGCACAAACATCAGGCCGGAGCTACCGAATTAAAAAAGTTGATTTTTGTATGAACAGCTGCGACTTTTAATAGGTAATTCATTTTGTTTTGTTTTAAATTATGAATTAAAAAAAGCGATTTAGAAAAAAGAGAAAACTCAAAAATGAATTAAGGAAGGCTTATATTATTTCATTTTTAAAACACATACCTTAATTCATTTTGAAAATGAATTAAAAAAGGTTTATTTTATTTCATTTTATAAAAACAAATCTTAGTTCGTTTTTCACCAAAAAATAGAAATGTGTGCATTATTTTCATAAACTATTAAAATATGAAATTAATATTATTTAAAATTTTTAGTTTTAAACAAAAATGAATTAAATCTGTTTCTACTGAAATTCCCACAACTATTGTTTTGTCTAAGTTTTGTGCACACACGTGTATTTAAATTTTTTTTTTTAATGTTCTGATGACACGAATTCTAACAGTTTTTTGATAATTTTGTGAGTAGAAGTAAAATTAGAAATGTCGTTGCTAAAAGTCGATCTGTGTTTTGGCTTGTGGCCTACTGCCTTTATTATATAAAAATAAGATATGTGTAATCTTTATAACTAGTAAACGAAAGGAGAATCTGAAAACTACGTAGAAATGTAATTTAAGTAAAATACCGCAAAGTTATCAATTTTCACGTTTACACATTATCTTACAGCAAAATTATTTTTCTATAAAATAAAAAACGTTGCATTTCTCTCTTATATGGGACATCAGATTATTTTTCTCTTTTCGTTTTTTTTGACTGTCAGTCAATTTTTCTCATGGAATACAGGCTTAAGGTGGATTTATATTATTAGTTCCTTTCAGTTCCTACTCGTATGGTGTCAGACATCATCAATTTATACTATCCGTACCTTTAAATTCAGGCATTTTCTTCGTATGATTATCGTATACATATATTCATATCTTTTGGTTACGTTTAGGCTATAGGGTTATAGAGTAAAGATAACATACAAAAATACAAAAATGTTTTAGTAGCAATTTACAATTTTTGTTTGTTTCGCTATTCTTTCGTATTTTTTCGCCTTCAGCAAACAAAACATTCTTTTCAACAATATTTGTCTGTGTTGGTACTGTAGGAACGGATAGGAACGGATAATATAAATACTCCTATAGAAAATATAGGTAACAATGTTTTTTTTGTCTGCCACGATACGAGTAGGAACTGAAAGGAACTGATAATATAAATCCACCTTTAAAAGTGCTATTCCATGAGAAAATTTTACTGAATAGTAAAATTAAAGGAAGAAAATATATATAGTTGCTAGATGGGGCAATGAAACAAAAAAAAAGAATTAGTAAAAAAATATTTGTGTCTGTAGTTGTTGACACTCCTCTAAAAAGTATCAAATCGAAAACTTTTTATAGGAGTGTCACTAACACACGTACATAAAATTTGTATATGATGAAAAATAATTCTCGCGCACACTTATAATTTTAATAGGATGACGATTTTATGGTAGAGATTTTTTTAATTTTTTATTCTAAGACGGAAATTGTTCGAAAAAATGAAATTCTGATATGGGTATAAATAATATTTAATTTTTTAGATAATTTTGAGGCGAAAAAATAATCAAATAAATACTAAATTAGTAAATACTTAATTTTTTTTCTTTAATTTTTTCTTTATTCTTGAACCTAACCGAAAACAGTCGGTGATGACTTTAGTATAAAGCAATTTAAATTTTCGATTGAAATTCCGTATTTTACTAGAAAGTCACCAAATGTGACTATTTCAGTGAACTCAATCGAAAAAGATAGCTCCGGCAAAAATACGGGCTGTGGCCCATATTCTTTAAATTCGCTCGAAAAAATTCATCGGCGACTTTCTAGTAAAATAAATACGTGATTTGAGTCAAAATTTAAATTGTTTTATACTAAGGTTATCGGCGACTTAAGGTGGATTTATATTATCGGCTCGTCTCAGCACAGTTCATACCAAAAAAATTTTGTTACATGCATTTACTATGAGAGTATTTATATTATCAGTACATTTCCGTGCAGCACAGTACAGCGCGTATCGAATCATCCCAAAAGAATATTGTGAAAACAAATCGCAAACGAGAAGATGCGAAAGAAAAACGAAATACATAATTCGAAATAATAAATATTTTTTCGTACTTTGTTGAGATGTTGCATTCATACATTCACATTTACAGATATTAATACATATATATGTATATATTTATTTATTCGAAGGATAAGGAAAAAATACTAAATACTAATAATATTATTATTGTATTTAACGTTCTACGTAATCCATCGTAGAATAGAATATTCGAATGCACACCGAAATAAATACGAATGCAATATATGAACTGAACCGAGCTGATAATATAAATTGTTGATGTATGAGACGAAGCATGAATGTGCTGAGCCGCGCCGATAATATAAATCGACCTTTACTAGTAAAATATATCGTTTCATTCGAATTAAATTGATGTATACATACTATCTTTTTCGATTGAATTTCAAAGTACTTTTGTCGACTATTTTCGGCGAATTTCGAGAATATTTCTATTAAAATAAGCCATTGAAAATTTAAATGCTGTATACTAAAGCCACCGGTGACTTTTTTTCGATTAAATTCAAAGATACAGGCACTTATTTGTATAAAGAAAAGAACAGAGAATGAGTGTCCAAAACAAGCACACGTATGATCGAATGATATTGGTAGTAAAATTGTTTCATTTTAGAAAAAGCAACAAGCGATAAAAATACTACAGAATTATGGGACGTTATAATGACCGTATGTGACAGAATTAAAATTTCTGGTGCAGCTAAAGAAGGTCTGAAAGGGATTATTAAACGATTACATCATTTCGATCCTCATGTTGTGGTCCAAGCAATAACTGTAAGTATTGCAAATATTCAATAAATACATTCATTTTTTTTTGATTAACTCCGCAGCTAACCAGGCTTTCATTTTTCGGTCTAATTAATATTCTCTTTATAGCTTTTAGATGCGTGTGTAATAAATTGTGGAAAACCATTTCATTTAGAAGTTGCATCACGTGATTTTGAGACCGAATTTAAAAAAATACTTACGAAACACGAACACCCAATTCCATCGAAACTAAAGTTAATGTTAAAAAAATGGGCTGAAGGCGATTTTAAAGACGATCCACAATTAGATTTAATTCCAAGCTTGTATAAAAAAATGAAAAACGAGGGCTACGATTTTACGGATCATTCACCACCAAAATCAATAACACAGACAACATTTAGTAAAGAT
This sequence comes from Tipula vernalis, assembly GCA_958295665.1. NCBI lineage: Eukaryota > Metazoa > Arthropoda > Insecta > Diptera > Tipulidae > Tipula > Tipula vernalis. The sequence continues at coordinate 1,038,880 of OY282560.1, forward strand.
CCTAATGTTGTTTCTAGTCAAAAAGAAGAGGATGATATAGCCAAAGCAATCGAATTATCGTTACAAGATAATAAAAATTCAACAAAAACACAATTGCATTCGCTTTATCCATCCGTTTCATTGAGTAATTCGTCACTTTTAACGACTTCAGTGTCAGAACCCAGAACCGTGCGAGCTCTGTATGATTTTGAAGCGGCGGAAGATAATGAATTAACATTTGTTGCCGGTGAAATTATTCAAGTTATAGACGATTCTGATCAGAATTGGTGGAAAGGATCGAGCAAAAAAGGTGAAGGATTATTCCCATCCAATTTTGTGACAGCTGACTTAAGTGTTGAACCCGAACCACTTAAAAACGATATCTCGAAAAATAAGAAGGTACAGTTTTCCGATGAACAAAAAAATGAGAAAAAAGAAATCCAATTAGAAATTGTAGAGGAGAAAATCGATAGGCTTTTCCATTTGTTAAGCGAGGCAAACCCAGAAGACCCATCTCAGGTGTGTATTAATATTCATCAAGCTCCTTAATTATTCTATTCAATTTTTTTTTTAATAGAGGACAAAACCATTTTCTAGTTTAGAAAACAAAATACAGTTCAAAATCAATCTTGTTTAGAAAAAAAACTATTTCTTTTCTGTACAGCTGTATTAGCCGCAGTTATTTTCCTTTCGCATTCCTAACAAACGAAATTTTTCTTGTTTTATGTTGGTGAACAGAAAACAAAAAACCCTCAAAAAAGGGAACAACATATTTGGTAATTAATATTATTTTGTACAATCACAAAACACAAACAGTTTTCACTTACTTAAAAATAAAAAAAAACAAAATTTTTATTTTTGAATTTATTTACTTTTATTTATTTAAAATTACAACTAGGTAGTTTCGATCTTGTAAAGATCATCTACAGGTAATTTTTTGCAATGGAGATTGCAAAAAGTTACCTGTAGATGATCTTTACAAGATCGAAACTAGTTGCAATTTTAAGTAAATAAAAGTAAATATATTCAAAAATAAAAATTTTGTTTTTTTTTTATTTTTAAGTAAGTGAAAACTATTGGTGTTTTGTGATTGTACAAAATAATATTAATTATAAAAAGATCACTTACGTCACTCCGCTTCAAAAATTTTTTTTTTTTAATAAATGTCTAAAACATATTTGGTGTTTTCAATTTCTCTCTAATTTCTTTTGCATTTTTTCGTTTTAGGATACGGATGAAATGTTAGTTCTAGAAAATCAAGTTAATCAAATGGGCCCTCTTATAGATGCTGAATTGGAACGTGTGGATCGAAAGCATGCACAATTAACTCAATTAAGTGGTGAGTTAGTTGATGCAATAAACCTTTATCATACTTTGATGCGGGAATCAGATAGACCAATGCACAATATGCCCTTTATGGGTTACATGACACAACCAAATATATACGGAATGTATCACCCAATGCCGAATATGTTTGTGCCTCCGAGCGCAGCAAACTTTCCACCCGGTATGATGTTGCCACAAGGGATGCCAATGCAAATGCCGCATTTTGGAACTTTGCATCAAGGAATACCTAATCAGCTCCAGCAATTAAATAATCAACCACAACAAGGACCGGTACAACAATTAGCACAACAAACTCAGCAATCGCAGCCTCCACTGCCACTTCCATCTCAAATGCAAAATGGGAATTTGAATATGCCAATTAGTTCGCAGCAAAATCCGAATGGTATATCTACTCAAGCAACAACTCAAGTAAATTCCCAACCACCAGTGTCATCTTCCATATCACAAATTCAACAACAATCGCACCAAATGATTCAACCTCATAATCTTCCACAACATAGCACCGAATATCAACATCCCTCTTTACCTCATATGAATATGGCATTATCTAATATGACAAATATACCAATTCAGCAGCAGCCCGGTTTACCGTCACCACAACAAAGCCAAATTCCTCGAACAGCACTAGCTAACCAGTCAGTACCAATGCAACTAACACCCCAAAGTCAAGCGGCTCAGATGATTCCACAGTCACATTTAATTCATCAAATGAGTGGTGTATCGCCTGTAACTTTCGGCCCTGGCCATATGAACTCAATGCCCTATGGCACAATTCAAACGAGCCTACCAACTTCGGACTCGAATTCACACATTCCTATTTATCAACAGCAACGGTAAATTATGTTTAACATTTTTGTTAATTATATTTTTAATAAATTATTTTAACAGAATTGATTTTATATAATTTTTAAAATTAATTTTTGTTGTATAAATAAATAAAAATAATCATATAGAAAATATTATGAACACAAAAGATGGTGGATTATTTTATATTCGATTTAAGCAATGTTTTCTGTTTATATAAAAAGCATAATTTAAAATTATAAATAATTTCAGGAATATTCAAGAAAATAAGAAAAATTTAAAAGAAAACGATATTAAAAAAACTTGAAAAATTGTAATTTTAAAAAATAATTTCTGTGATTTAGAAACATAAAAAACACAAGCCGTTTTATTGTTTTTTGTGTGGAATAGAAGGATAACGACATAATGGCGCGCGAATTATTTCAAGTGTGCCAAATAATTTGGTAGTTTTTATATACTTTCTTAATTTTGCTTGCTTGCTTTTTATTACGAATTAATTTTTCCCAAAGTTCTTGCGGGCTTTTGTAAATACACAACTAAATTTTCTATTCGTTACTATTTTCGGTTTTAAATTTAATATATTGATAAAAAGTAAAAATTATTATTATCTTTCTATTATATAAAATTACGATTATTTAATTAAAAGAAACAAAATATATCCTTTAAAATAAAATAAAAATAAATTAAATTCAATATAATATTTAATTAAAATTATGAAAAATAATAGCCTTATAAATTTATTTAAATAAAATTATTATTATAATTAAGGAATTGAGAAAGTTTTAAATTAAAATTTGTTCTCACTCTGTTGATGGATTATTTTTTTAATTAGGTACCTACAGACGGGTGTCCCAAAGCAGTGTACACTTTTTATATTTTCGATGAAGTTGTCAGTGTGTCTCATAAAAATATACCGAGATGTTTGATTAGTTGTGATATTTTTTAAATAACTCTTCCATTATAAGCCGCATTTTAAAATGTTTTCCTTTAATCCTTCGTTACTAACGTTAATTTAACTAACCTGGTTATTAACCTTGGGTCAAAATGACGCGTATTTAAAACGGCCAAAGTTCTGAGTGTTAATATATCCCAATAAAACTTTTTCTTCCGCTGGTGCTACATCACATGAAGGAATTTGGTCGCCACAACGATGTTACTCCAATAGTCCGAACCGCCGCAAGAGAACGCCAAGCACGGTAACAAAGTGTGTTTAGGTCTCTTTCAATGCTGTTCATCTATCGGATAGTTGGTCTCCCACGAGGTCCTACTTTCGTTGATGGCGGCTTCAAGGGCTGTTCAGTGGTCCGATTTTGTGAACGAAGTACGTGCCCAAGCCTCTAACCTTGACAATTTTATGAATCCGATGATGTCGATAAGTGTATTTTATTGAAAAATTACAACAATTGCATTGGATATAAAGCGCCGCATGATTTAAATAAAGCCAAACAAATATTTCTTTATTTAAATCGTAGTAGTATACAGGAAAGAACAGGACAAAAAATAAATCAAAACTCTATTGATTTAAATATTTCTCAACAAAATACCGCTGTTAGTATTTTTGAAACTTATCGATTTATATCGAAATCGAAATTTATTTTGACATTAGCAACGATTTAACGTATTTTGGATTATTTATTGCACGCAAATAAAATTGTTTCACTCGAAAATGATAGGTTTTCTTGTTTGTTTGTTTTGTAAATTTGCTCAGGTCAGATCTTTCAATCCATAAGACCAGTGAGTTGAGATATAGGTTTTCTTATTTATGTAAAATGTAACCAATCGAGGTATACTAAATAGGTTCCTTGATTCCATTGAAAATCACCTTACTATAAATCAGCCGATTCAGAGCAGTAAAAATCCAAAATCTGCAATTGTGCTCCGATTTCTGCTCTTGATACCTTTAATGACAGGTCTCGAGACCTGTAACTGCTGTGCCAACGCGTATTTAGATTCCATAATTATTTCCGTACATTTCATAGAAAATTCGATTTGATGAAAATCACCTTACTATAGATCAGCCAATTCAGAGCTATAAAAATCGAAAATCTGCAATTGTGCTCCGGTTGCTGTTCTTGTTACCTCTAATGATAGGCCTCAGGACCTGTAAGTTTTTAGGCCAATGAGTATTTAGGTCCCTTGATTCCATTGATAATCACCTTACTGTAAATCAGCCGATTCACAGCAGTAAAAATCCAAAATCTGCAATTGTGCTCCGATTTCTGTCCTTGATACCTTTAATAACAGGTCTCGAGACCTGTAACTGCTGTGCCAACGCGTATTTAGATTCCATAATTATTTCCGTACATTTCATAGAAAATTCGATTTGATGAAAATCACCTTACTATAGATCAGATAATTCAGAGCTATAAAAATCCAAAATCTGCAATTGTGCTCCGATTGCTGTTCTTGATACCTCTAATGATAGGCCTAAGGACCTGTGAATTTGTATGCCAACGAGTATTTAGGTTCCTTGATTCCATTGAAAATCACCTTACTATAAATCAGCCGATTCAGAGCAGTAAAAATCTAAAATCTGCAATTGTGCTCCAAAATGAAAATTGTCACAGCAATTACAGGTCCCGAAACCTATTGATAGAGGTATCAACCATCGTAATCGGACCATTTTAGATTTTTGCCGCCCAAAAACTTGTGGGCTATAGCACAGTTGATTTTCAATAAAATTGAATTTTCTAAGAAATGTTTAGAAATAATCGAGCAATCAAAATGAAAATTGTCACAGCAATGACAGGTCCCGAAACCTATTGATAGAGGTATCAACCATCGTAATCGGACCATTTTAGATTTTTGCCGCCCAAAAACTTGTGGGCTATAGCACAGTTGATTTTCAATAAAATTGAATTTTCTAAGAAATGTTTAGAAATAATCGAGCAATCAAAATGAAAATTGTCACAGCAATAACAGGTCCCGAAACCTATTGATAGAGGTATCAACCATCGTAATCGGACCATTTTAGATTTTTGCCGCCCAAAAACTTGTGGGCTATAGCACAGTTGATTTTCAATAAAATTGAATTTTCTAAGAAATAGAAATAATCGAGCAATCAAAATGAAAATTGTCACAGCAATAACAGGTCCCGAAACCTATTGATAGAGGTATCAACCATCTTAATCGGACCATTTTAGATTTTTGCCGCCCAAAAACTTATGGGCTATATATAGCACAGTTAATTTTCAATAAAATTGAATTTTCTAAGAAATGTTTAGAAATAATCGAGCAATCAAAATGAAAATTGTCACAGCAATAACAGGTCCCGAAACCTATTGATAGAGGTATCAACCATCGTAATCGGACCATTTTAGATTTTTGCCGCCCAAAAACTTGTGGGCTATAGCACAGTTAATTTTCAATAAAATTGAATTTTCTAAGAAATGTTTAGAAATAATCGAGCAATCAAAATGAAAATTGTCACAGCAATTACAGGTCCCGAAACCTATTGATAGAGGTACCAACCATCGTAATCGGACCATTATATATTTTTGCCGCCCAAAAACTTGTGGGCTATAGCACAGTTGATTTTCAATAAAATTGAATTTTCTAAGAAATGTTTAGAAATAATCGAGCAATCAAAATGAAAATTGTCACAGCAATTACAGGTCCCGAAACCTATTGATAGAGGTATCAACCATCGTAATCGGACCATTTTAGATTTTTGCCGCCCAAAAACTTGTGGGCTATAGCACAGTTGATTTTCAATAAAATTGAATTTTCTAAGAAATGTTTAGAAATAATCGAGCAATCAAAATGAAAATTGTCACAGCAATAACAGGTCCCGAAACCTATTGATAGAGGTATCAACCATCGTAATCGGACCATTTTAGATTTTTGCCGCCCAAAAACTTGTGGGCTATATATAGCACAGTTGATTTTCAATAAAATTGAATTTTCTAAGAAATGTTTAGAAATAATCGAGCAATCAAAATGAAAATTGTCACAGCAATTACAGGTCCCGAAACCTATTGATAGTGGTATCAACCATCGTAATCGGACCATTTTAGATTTTTGCCGCCCAAAAACTTGTGGGCTATAGCACAGTTGATTTTCAATAAAATTTAATTTTCTAAAAAATGTTTAGAAATAATCGAGCAATCAAAATGAAAATTGTCACAGCAATAACAGGTCCCGAAACCTATTGATAGAGGTATCAAACAAAGTTCGATTTGAAGAAAATCACCTTACTATAGCTCAGCCGATTCAGAGCTGTAAAAATCCGAAATCTGCAATCGTGCTCCGATTGCGGTTCTTGATACCTCAAATGATAGGTCACGAGATCTGTAATTGCTATACCATACATTTCGAAGAAAGTTCGATTCGAAGAAAATCACCTTACAAAGCTCAGCCGATTCAGAGCTGTAAAAATCCGAAATCTGCAATTGTGCTCCGATTGCGGTTCTTAATACCTCAAATGATAAGTCACGAGACCTGTAATTGCTATACCATACATTTCGAAGAAAGTTCGATTCGAAGAAAATCACCTTACTATAGCTCAGCCGATTCAGAGCTCTAAAAATCCGAAATCTGCAATTGTGCTCCGATTGCGGTTCTTGATACCTCAAATGATAGGTCTCGGGACTTGTAATTGTTAAGCCAAACCGCATTAAAATTGGTTGATTTTTTCCATACATTTCACAGAAAAATCGATTCGAAGAGAATCACCTTACTATAGCTCAGCCGATTCAGAGCTGTAAAAATCCGAAATCTGCCATTGTGCTCCGATTGCGGTTCTTGATACCTTAAATGATAGGTCAGGAGACCTGTAATTGCTATACCATATATTTCGAAATAAGTTCGATTCGAAGAAAATCACCTTACTATAGCTCAGCCGATTCAGAGCTGTAAAAATCCGAAATCTGCAATTGTGCTCCGATTGCGGTTCTTCATACCTCAAATGATAGGTCACGAGACCTGTAATTGCTATACCATACATTTCGAAGAAAGTTCGATTCGAAGAAAATCACCTTACTATAGCTCAGCCGATTCAGAGCTGTAAAAATCCGAAATCTGCAATTGTGCTCCGATTGCGGTTCTTGATAGCTCAAATGATAGGTCACGAGATCTGTAATTGCTATACCATACATTTCGAAGAAAGTTCGATTCGAAGAAAATCACCTTACATAGCTCAGCCGATTCAGAGCTGTAAAAATCCGAAATCTGCCATTGTGCTCCGATTGCGGTTCTTGATACCTTAAATGATAGGTCACGAGACCTGTAATTGCTATACCATACATTTCGAAATAAGTTCGATTCGAAGAAAATCACCTTACTATAGCTCAGCCGATTCAGAGCTGTAAAAATCCGAAATCTGCAATTGTGCTCCGATTGCGGTTCTTCATACCTCAAATGATAGGTCACGAGACCTGTAATTGCTATACCATACATTTCGAAGAAAATCACCTTACTATAAGCTCAGCCGATTCAGAGCTGTAAAAATCCGAAATCTGCAATTGTGCTCCGATTGCGGTTCTTGATACCTCAAATGATAGGTCTCGGGACTTGTAATTTTTATGCCAAACCGCATTAAAATTGGTTGATTATTTCCATACATTTCACAGAAAAATCGATTCGAAGAGAATCACCTTACTATAGCTCAGCCGATTCAGAGCTGTAAAAATCCGAAATCTGCAATTGTGCTCCGATTGCGGTTCTTGATACCTCAAATAATAGGTCACGAGATCTGTAATTGCTATACCATACATTTCGAAGAAAGTTCGATTCGAAGAAAATCACCTTACTATAGCTCAGCCGATTCAGAGCTGTAAAAATCCGAAATCTGCCATTGTGCTCCGATTGCGGTTCTTGATACCTTAAATGATAGGTCACGAGACCTGTAATTGCTATACCATACATTTCGTAGAAAGTTCGATTCGAAGAAAATCACCTTACTATAGCTCAGCCGATTCAGAGCTGTAAAAATCCGAAATCTGCAATTGTGCTCCGATTGCGGTTCTTGATACCTCAAATGATAGGTCACGAGATCTGTAATTGCTATACCATACATTTCGAAGAAAGTTCGATTCGAAGAAAATCACCTTACTATAGCTCAGCCGATTCAGAGCTGTAAAAATCCGAAATCTGCCATTGTGCTCCGATTGCGGTTCTTGATACCTTAAATGATAGGTCACGAGACCTGTAATTGCTATACCATACATTTCGAAGAAAGTTCGATTCGAAGAAAATCACCTTACTATAGCTCAGCCGATTCAGAGCTGTAAAAATCCGAAATCTGCAATTGTGCTCCGATTGCGGTTCTTCATACCTCAAATGATAGGTCACGAGACCTGTAATTGCTATACCATACATTTCGAAGAAAGTTCGATTCGAAGAAAATCACCTTACTATAGCTCAGCCGATTCAGAGCTGTAAAAATCCGAAATCTGCAATTGTGCTCCGATTGCGGTTCTTCATACCTCAAAGGATAGGTCACGAGACCTGTAATTGCTATACCATACATTTCGAAAAAAGTTCGATTCGAAGAAAATCACCTTACCATATCTCAGCCGATTCAGAGCTGTAAAAATCCGAAATCTGCAATTGTGCTCCGATTGCGGTTCTTGATACCTCAAATGATAGGTCACGAGACCTGTAATTGCTATACCATACATTTCGAAGAAAGTTCGATTCGAAGAAAATCACCTTACTATAGCTCAGCCGATTCAGAGCTGTAAAAATCCGAAATCTGCAATTGTGCTCCGATTGCGGTTCTTGATACCTCAAATGATAGGTCACGAGACCTGTAATTGCTATACCATACATTTCGAAGAAAGTTCGATTCGAAGAAAATCACCTTACATAGCTCAGCCGATTCAGAGCTGTAAAAATCCGAAATCTGCAATTGTGCTCCGATTGCGGTCCTTCATACCTCAAATGATAGGTCACGAGACCTGTAATTGCTATACCATACATTTCGAAGAAAGTTCGATTCGAAGAAAATCACCTTACTATAGCTCAGCCGATTCAGAGCTGTAAAATTCGGAAATCTGCAATTGTGCTCCGATTGCGGTTCTTGATACCTCAAATGATAGGTCACGAGATCTGTAATTGCTATACCATACATTTCGAAGAAAGTTCGATTCGAAGAAAATCACCTTACTATAGCTCAGCCGATTCAGAGCTGTAAAAATCCGAAATCTGCAATTGTGCTCCGATTGCGGTTCTTGATACCTTAAATGATAGGTCACGAGACCTGTAATTGCTATACCATACATTTCGAAGAAAGTTCGATTCGAAGAAAATCACCTTACTATATATAGCTCAGCCGATTCAGAGCTGTAAAAATCCGAAATCTGCCATTGTGCTCCGATTGCGGTTCTTGATACCTTAAATGATAGGTCACGAGACCTGTAATTGCTATACCATACATTTCGAAGAAAGTTCGATTCGAAGAAAATCACCTTACTATAGCTCAGCCGATTCAGAGCTCTAAAAATCCGAAATCTGCCATTGTGCTCCGATTGCGGTTCTTGATACCTTAAATGATAGGTCACGAGACCTGTAATTGCTATACCATACATTTCGAAGAAAGTTCGATTCGAAGAAAATCACCTTACTATAGCTCAGCCGATTCAGAGCTGTAAAAATCCGAAATCTGCAATTGTGCTCCGATTGCGGTTCTTGATACCTCAAATGATAGGTCACGAGACCTGTAATTGCTATACCATACATTTCGAAGAAAGTTCGATTCGAAGAAAATCACCTTACATAGCTCAGCCGATTCAGAGCTGTAAAAATTCGAAATCTGCAATTGTGCTCCGATTGCGGTCCTTCATACCTCAAATGATAGGTCACGAGACCTGTAATTGCTATACCATACATTTCGAAGAAAGTTCGATTCGAAGAAAATCACCTTACTATAGCTCAGCCGATTCAGAGCTGTAAAATTCCGAAATCTGCAATTGTGCTCCGATTGCGGTTCTTGATACCTCAAATGATAGGTCACGAGATCTGTAATTGCTATACCATACATTTCGAAGAAAGTTCGATTCGAAGAAAATCACCTTACTATAGCTCAGCCGATTCAGAGCTGTAAAAATCCGAAATCTGCCATTGTGCTCCGATTGCGGTTCTTGATACCTTAAATGATAGGTCACGAGACCTGTAATTGCTATACCATACATTTCGAAGAAAGTTCGATTCGAAGAAAATCACCTTACTATATATAGCTCAGCCGATTCAGAGCTGTAAAAATCCGAAATCTGCCATTGTGCTCCGATTGCGGTTCTTGATACCTTAAATGATAGGTCACGAGACCTGTAATTGCTATACCATACATTTCGAAGAAAGTTCGATTCGAAGAAAATCACCTTACTATAGCTCAGCCGATTCAGAGCTGTAAAAATCCGAAATCTGCCATTGTGCTCCGATTGCGGTTCTTGATACCTTAAATGATAGGTCACGAGACCTGTAATTGCTATACCATACATTTCGTAGAAAGTTCGATTCGAAGAAAATCACCTTACTATAGCTCAGCCGATTCAGAGCTGTAAAAATCCGAAATCTGCAATTGTGCTCCGATTGCGGTTCTTGATACCTCAAATGATAGGTCACGAGATCTGTAATTGCTATACCATACATTTCGAAGAAAGTTCGATTCGAAGAAAATCACCTTACTATAGCTCAGCCGATTCAGAGCTGTAAAAATCCGAAATCTGCCATTGTGCTCCGATTGCGGTTCTTGATACCTTAAATGATAGGTCACGAGACCTGTAATTGCTATACCATACATTTCGAAGAAAGTTCGATTCGAAGAAAACCACCGCTCAGCCGATTCAGAGCTGTAAAAATCCGAAATCTGCAATTGTGCTCCGATTGCGGTTCTTCATACCTCAAATGATAGGTCACGAGACCTGTAATTGCTATACCATACATTTCGAAGAAAGTTCGATTCGAAGAAAATCACCTTACTATAGCTCAGCCGATTCAGAGCTGTAAAAATCCGAAATCTGCAATTGTGCTCCGATTGCGGTTCTTCATACCTCAAATGATAGGTCACGAGACCTGTAATTGCTATACCATACATTTCGAAAAAAGTTCGATTCGAAGAAAATCACCTTACTATAGCTCAGCCGATTCAGAGCTGTAAAAATCCGAAATCTGCAATTGTGCTCCGATTGCGGTTCTTGATACCTCATATGATAGGTCACGAGACCTGTAATTGCTATACCATACATTTCGAAGAAAGTTCGATTCGAAGAAAATCACCTTACTATAGCTCAGCCGATTCAGAGCTGTAAAAATCCGAAATCTGCAATTGTGCTCCGATTGCGGTTCTTGATACCTCAAATGATAGGTCACGAGACCTGTAATTGCTATACCATACATTTCGAAGAAAGTTCGATTCGAAGAAAATCACCTTACATAGCTCAGCCGATTCAGAGCTGTAAAAATCCGAAATCTGCAATTGTGCTCCGATTGCGGTCCTTCATACCTCAAATGATAGGTCACGAGACCTGTAATTGCTATACCATACATTTCGAAGAAAGTTCGATTCGAAGAAAATCACCTTACTATAGCTCAGCCGATTCAGAGCTGTAAAATTCCGAAATCTGCAATTGTGCTCCGATTGCGGTTCTTGATACCTCAAATGATAGGTCACGAGATCTGTAATTGCTATACCATACATTTCGAAGAAAGTTCGATTCGAAGAAAATCACCTTACTATAGCTCAGCCGATTCAGAGCTGTAAAAATCCGAAATCTGCCATTGTGCTCCGATTGCGGTTCTTGATACCTTAAATGATAGGTCACGAGACCTGTAATTGCTATACCATACATTTCGAAGAAAGTTCGATTCGAAGAAAATCACCTTACTATATATAGCTCAGCCGATTCAGAGCTGTAAAAATCCGAAATCTGCCATTGTGCTCCGATTGCGGTTCTTGATACCTTAAATGATAGGTCACGAGACCTGTAATTGCTATACCATACATTTCGAAGAAAGTTCGATTCGAAGAAAATCACCTTACTATAGCTCAGCCGATTCAGAGCTGTAAAAATCCGAAATCTGCAATTGTGCTCCGATTGCGGTTCTTGATACCTTAAATGATAGGTCACGAGACCTGTAATTGCTATACCATACATTTCGAAGAAAGTTCGATTCGAAGAAAATCACCTTACTATATATAGCTCAGCCGATTCAGAGCTGTAAAAATCCGAAATCTGCCATTGTGCTCCGATTGCGGTTCTTGATACCTTAAATGATAGGTCACGAGACCTGTAATTGCTATACCATACATTTCGAAGAAAGTTCGATTCGAAGAAAATCACCTTACTATAGCTCAGCCGATTCAGAGCTGTAAAAATCCAAAATCTGCCATTGTGCTCCGATTGCGGTTCTTGATACCTCAAATGATAGGTCACGAGACCTGTAATTGCTATACCATACATTTCGAAGAAAGTTCGATTCGAAGAAAATCACCTTACTATAGCTCAGCCGATTCAGAGCTGTAAAAATCCGAAATCTGCAATTGTGCTCCGATTGCGGTTCTTGATACCTCAAATGATAGGTCACGAGACCTGTAATTGCTATACCATACATTTCGAAGAAAGTTCGATTCGAAGAAAATCACCTTACATAGCTCAGCCGATTCAGAGCTGTAAAAATCCGAAATCTGCAATTGTGCTCCGATTGCGGTCCTTCATACCTCAAATGATAGGTCACGAGACCTGTAATTGCTATACCATACATTTCGAAGAAAGTTCGATTCGAAGAAAATCACCTTACTATAGCTCAGCCGATTCAGAGCTGTAAAATTCCGAAATCTGCAATTGTGCTCCGATTGCGGTTCTTGATACCTCAAATGATAGGTCACGAGATCTGTAATTGCTATACCATACATTTCGAAGAAAGTTCGATTCGAAGAAAATCACCTTACTATAGCTCAGCCGATTCAGAGCTGTAAAAATCCGAAATCTGCCATTGTGCTCCGATTGCGGTTCTTGATACCTTAAATGATAGGTCACGAGACCTGTAATTGCTATACCATACATTTCGAAGAAAGTTCGATTCGAAGAAAATCACCTTACTATAGCTCAGCCGATTCAGAGCTGTAAAAATCCGAAATCTGCCATTGTGCTCCGATTGCGGTTCTTGATACCTTAAATGATAGGTCACGAGACCTGTAATTGCTATACCATACATTTCGAAGAAAGTTCGATTCGAAGAAAATCACCTTACTATAGCTCAGCCGATTCAGAGCTGTAAAAATCCGAAATCTGCAATTGTGCTCCGATTGCGGTTCTTGATACCTTAAATGATAGGTCACGAGACCTGTAATAATCAGTCGGAATAACGCCGCGCTTATGGAAACAGTAGGACAAGTGATACGGGGACAAAATCGAGATACAGATACCCAACAACAAACTCCGCAGAACTTAGATGAAAAGGAAGTTCAAGAAATTAAAAAAAAAATTTTAATCCACGTAAGTAGAGAAACATTCACAAAATAGCGGCAACGTCCACAGCTGACAGTAACAGCAATAACAGTGATGATGGCAGTGTTTTCATTTACACTATAAACTATGTTACTTAAATAAGTAAGCGCATTGACATTCACGTCAATGGAATCAAAGCTACATTTGATTACGACTCTGGTGAATCACATTCCATCATCGATGAACATCTCTGGAAACAAATAGGTCAACCAATGCTAATACAGGCACCTAAGCTGATGGCTTACGGCAGTCATCAATTATAAACTCTGGGTCAGGCAGATATACACGTAACCTACAACAACGAAACACTCAAATTACCAGTAATTGTCATGAAACAGGCAACACCGTTTTTTTTTGGTTTACCATGGTGCGAAGCTTTCAACATGCCATTTCCCGCACATGAATGTCATACAATGATACAGGCACTCCAAACATACACAGGCCCCAAGTAGCATTTTTATTTGTCCATTGGTTCTCACATTACTGTGACAACTAATTTCCCCGCCTTTTTGTTGTAGCGAACCGTATACCACAACAGCATTACAACGTATCACATAGCTATTTTGGCGAAAATAATTGTTTTCCATAGCTTTGTGAAAGCGGTATAAGGAGTTGTGATTGTTTTTCACAACTTTTAATTGAGCGTGAAACGGTTGTAAAATATTTTCGATATAGGTATGTGAATGTCGTCACAACCTGTAGAATACGCTTTCACAGCTCTCTGTCAACTATTTGAAAACTAATAACTGTGGTCAAAAAAAGAACACAACATAATCTACAACTTCTGCACAAGTAAAATGGTAATAACAAAAGTTCTGACAACCATTATAATAATAATCAGTTGTGCTCATATTACAAAAATACAATATGTGTAACTAAATACAATATGACACTATAAACATAAAATATATGATGGAGGAAAATATTACATTATTCTGATTGATATTTGTGCAATTCTAATTTTCGATAAATATCGCACACATACTCGTACGCGGGAGAAATAATGGGAAATACATTTTTACTGTAAAATGAGGATTTCTAGGTCGAAAAATGAAGCATCGCTCCAAATTTTTTGATTCCTGAGGAGAATTAAATTATAGTTAAAAATATTTAAAAAAATAATTGATATGACCGATTAGGTCATTGAACTACATTTTTTATTTTAATACGATTAATTTCAAAATGGAGTCGCATATTGGCTTTATAAATATGGCGTAATGCAAGTAAGGCACTACGACAATCGTTCTACAACCAGTACAACCAATTTTGTTAAATGGATTTGTTCACAACTAGTATAACGAAAAAAAATTGTGAAGTTGTTATGAAGCAAACTTTCTGCATCCTGTAGTTATGCTCAGAACCGATCTGACAATATTTATTTGTGTTATGGTTTTGAAACAGCCGTTACATACCAAATTCATCGCAATAGACAACGACACAGTTCAACCCAACAGGTGTAATTGTTTTAAAATTGTTTTTTGTATTGGTTCATATACCTTAAATGAATTAAATGCAGCTCTTCCGCAACAATAATATATTTTACCATATCAATAGGCAGTGCTTCAAGTGGTTATGTTGTTTTATGATGACTACCGTAGGTTCTATTCCGAAAGTCTTGGCCATTTCTGCCTGGTAATCCAAATATCCAATGCGTGGAAATGACTTAGTTTTACTATCGTGATTCCATTCGCCCACTACAACACATTTTAGGCATCCATGTTTACCATTAAAATTTACAACACCTTTTAAAAACGCCATCGCCGGAGAATCACAAACAAAACATCTGATGTTAAATAATTCATTGATTGCTGTATGTCTAATATTGTGTGTTGTAGCCCAAATCCTTAAATCCTCTGTAAAATCAGTGTCATTCTCGATATTTTGATCTTTATTATCACTGTCCGAGAAATTGTCCAAATCTTCATTAATGAGCTCATCTTCCACATTACAATCTCTATCGTCGAAGTCGTTCTGGCTGTTAGAAGGAATTACTGCATTCGTCTGGTTACTCCCTGATGGATAATCTTGGGGTGGAAATTGATTATTCGCAGACGTCGAGTTTTCACCTGAACCATTTTCTATAAATCTGAACTTTAATCGATTCCTTATCACCAACCGTCTATAAGAACCACTTTTTTATATTTTTCCATTCGGAAATGTCCAATTTAGGTCTTCTATACATTTTTATTTAAATACGCACATATAAATAAATACACAACTTGAAAATAAAATTCAAATGACAAGTGAACAAAATGGCTTTAGTGCTCAATACATAAATGTGAAATATATACAACTAAACAACAACTAAAGGATTGGCAAAACGGAACAATACGAGACCCCAACATGCTACTTGGGGCACCCCAAACACATACAGAACAATGTCGAAAAGGAAATCAACAGATTAGTCAGCGAAGGCGTTTTGACACCAGTCAATCCAAATGAAACACCGGTAGAATGGGCTACACCAACTGTAAACGTACCAAAACGCAACGGAGACATACGAATCTGTGGGGATTTCAGCGTCACGATAAACCTCTGCTTGCTATTGGAGAAACATTCAGTACCATTATTTGATAATTTACGGCGCACACTTGCTGGTGGAGAACGATTCTCCAAAATCGATTTAAAGGATGCGTATCTACAATTCGAAGTACATCCAGAGTCACAACATTTACTCACAATCTCAACGCACATGGGATACTATACAGGTACAATCGATTATCGTTTGGAATAGCAAACGATCCAGCTATTTTCCAACGATACATGGAAAAATTATTATCAAATATTGACTCAGTGGCGATATACTTCGATGATATTGCTATCACAGGTAAAACCCACGCCGAGCACATGCACAATTTAAAAGAAGTACTCACACGATTACAACAAGCGGGTTTCCGGATCAAACGAGAGAAGTGCATTTTCTTCCAGAACGAAGGGGTCTACTTAGGACAACGCTTCAACAAAGAGGGAATTTTCCCAACACAAGACAAACTGGACGCCATAATCAACGCCAGTCCAGCAACCAACACCCGAGAGTTACGCTCATTTATGGGGCTTGTAAATTTCTACGAGCGATTTATACCGAAATTGCACGGCGCAGAGCTGATTTACACTCACTATCAGGGCAAAATCAACGTTTCAAATGGACGAGTCATGAACAAGCAATTTTCAACGAAATTAAGTTCCAGCTTTCACGCGTACAGGTATTATGATGAAAAGGATCTGTATGTTACATGCGACGCATCAGACAAAGGAATTGGTGCTGTCCTTAGTCATCGCAACAGCGACGGGATTGACTTACCGATTGCGTTTGCATCAAGAAAATTATCAGGTGCTCAGTTAGATTACGGCACAATTGACAAAGAAGCACTTGCAATCATTTTTGGGGTACAAAAGTTCGACAGATTCCTAGCGGGTACACATTTTACATTGGTCTCGGACCACGAACCATTGACGCACATATTTGGTAGGAATCGCAATTTCCCTAAACTTGTTAATAATCGTTTAATTCGATGGGCATTGCTATTAAATTCATATAGCTATGACGTCGAGTACATTCCGCAAAAATTAAACATTTTTTCCGATTTTTTATCACGTATGCCGACTACAACAGAAGAACCACACTCCGACAGGCAAAATATTGAAGACGACGTCAACTACATTGGCAAAGCAAAGATGGATGACCTCCAGTTCTGCGAGAAAATCATCTCAGTCGAGTCCAATAAAGAGAGATCCATAAGGCCGTCCAAACTATGTTTATGCCACCTGTAAGCTAGCGCCGGGAATGAGCAGAGGAAGTGGCTCAGAGTCTCTTCCTCCTCCTCATCCATACAGCTTCTACAGAAGTCATTTGCTATTGACCCAAGCCTTCTTGCATGCTCCCCAATGAGGCAGTGTCCTGTGAGCACCCCTACGACTATACTTAAGTCAGGTCTACGGAGGGATAGTAGTATTTTGGAGCACTTCAAGTCCAGTTTCGGCCTGACTTGCCACGCTACATAACATGTTATGGTGTTAGTCCACCTCTTCTGTGCCGACGCTATCGCCTCATTTCTAAGCGCCCTATACAACGCTGCTACGGGCCTCCTCAGATTTGCCCTTTCCGGTTTCAATTGGAGAGTTGTACCTTGCCTTGCCAGTTCGTCCGCCTTGCAGTTCCCCAGTACGTCCGAGTGACCGGAGACCCAGACTATCTGGATATTGAAATGCTCACTCATCTCGTTAAGAGATGAGCGGCACTTCAATGCCACCACGGACGTCAGGGAAACTGATTCCAGCGACTTGATTGCCGCCTGACTGTCCATATATATTGTTATATCCCTTGTGGATATGACATTATGCTTCAACCAAGCCAGCGCTTCCTCAATCGCTACCACCTCGGCCTGGTACACACTGCAGTGATCAGGAAGATGAACGGATATATTTACATTTAATTTGTCACAATAGACTCCTGCTCCGACTTTGCCGTCTAGCTTGGAGCCGTCAGTGTACAATTGTATACTTCCAGTTTCTGTTATTGACCTGTTCCCCCAGGATTCCCTTGAGGGGAGAAGTGTCCGGAAACCTTTTTCAAAGCACACAATCGGTATCGTGTAGTCACTGTTCATCACATCTGCCTGTAGCGACCTGGCAATCGTCGAGTGGCCCGTCTGAAGAAATTTCCACTCAAACACGGCAGAGAGTCGTGCAGCTGTAGTTGCCGCTCTCTGCTTACCAAAGATGTCGAAAGGAAGAAGGTAGAACATAGCCTCCAGAGCACGTGTAGGGGTTGTCCTCAGTGCCCCGCTTATAAGCAAGCAGGCCGTTCTCTGTATCTTCTCTATCTTATTCTTATAAGTTTTCTTGTTTAGTGCTGGCCACCATATACTCACCTCGTACATCAGAATCGGTCTGACTACAGCGGTGACGAGCCAGTTTACCAACTCTGGTTTTAGACCCCATCTCCTACCGACGGCGTTTCTACATGAGTACAGAGCCATAGTGGACTTCTTTACTCTCTCTAAAATATTGGGCATCCAATGTAGCTTACTGTCCAAGATTATGCCCAGAAATCTTGCCTTATCAGTAAAGGCCAGTGCCGTGCCATTTAAGGTAGGAGGGGTGACTACCGGAATTTTATATTTCTTGGTGAAGAGTACCAGCTCTGTTTTGGATGGATTTATACCCAGCCCACATTTGCTGGCCCACTTTGTAATTATTACGAGCGCGTGTTGCATGACTTCCTTAATCGTGCCTAGGTACTTCCCCGAGATCGCGATTGCTATATCATCTGCATACGCTATCACCCCTATTCCCTTCCTCTCCAGTTCCAAAAGTAATCCATTGATAACTATGTTCCAGAGAAGAGGTGATAGGACACCACCTTGCGGAGTTCCTCTAACTACTCGCCTCCTAATGATGGATTCCCCCCATATCCGCGTTAATAATCCTGCATTCTAGCATCTGATTTATCAACCTTCCTAAGGGGTAGTCCACATCTAAGAAAGACAGTCCTTCCCGAACTGCCTCCGTCCTGACATTGTTAAAGGCGCCCTCTATATCGAGGAAGGCTACCATACAGTACCCTTTCGAGTGGATTGATTTCTCAATTGTTCGCACCAGGGAATGCAGAGCCGTGTCCACAGATCTCCCTTTCCAGTACGCATGCTGAGAAGTGCCCAATTACTGGGTTTTATTTTTGCACGTATGTACACGTCGATCAGTCTTTCCAATGTTTTCAACAGAAAGGATGATAGAGTTGTAGGTCTTAGGTCCTTTGGGTAGGCCTGTGAATTCTTCCCCGTTTCGGGATGAAAATCACCCTAACCTCCGTCCATTTCCTAGGAATATAATTCAGTTTTAGACATTCCTGAAGATCACGTCCAGCCATGGGAGAATGATCGACGAGTGATTTTGCAATTCCGCTGGGATGATACCGTCCGGGCCTCCGAGTCTCCAAAACACCTTCCATTTTATCACAGAATTGTCTCCAAGACCTCCTTCGCGCCTTCCTTAATTCCTTTTTATACTTTTTAAGGTGCTCCTTTTAGGAGTCCCAGTTCTGAGCTTCCCTAGAGCCCTTTGCTCTATTGAATGCTTTCCTACATCCTAAACGAAGGATTCCCAACACCCTGGACCACCATACCGGTTTCTGCTTCCCTTTAGGTATTCTCTTGGGGCAAGCAGTGTCCAAGGACAAGTTGCAGGCGCTTGTGATGCTGCCGAGAATACATACTTTCGGAAAGGGCCTTTGACATTTTCTATGATGAAACGGAACGGTTAGTTATAGTAAAATGGTAAGAGACGGACGAGCTTATCCGTTTTTTCAAAAAGTTTAGAATTTACGGAAAGATGGAACATCTTAGCCAAACAAATCAAATTAATTTTTTGTTTTTGACAACGAGAGAAGTGGGATGTAACTACAAAGGGATTTTAGATTATTTGAAAACATTAACAAAAAATATTAAATTGTTAAAAATTAAATGAAGAATTCATGAAAAATAAGGGAAATAGCGATGCCCCCTTATAGCATTAAAATTTATTTGGGTTTTTATACAAGTGTACTTTATTAGCTCGAGTGTTGCCATCTGTGTTTTTAACTAGAAAGTTAGCTACTTTGACAAGTGACAATTCACTCAGTGAAAGAAAAAATTATTCGATAATTTCTCGTCGGGTTTGCGTATAAAAAATACTGAAAAATGTAAGTAAATTTATTATTTTAATTAACTATTT
The DNA here is from genome assembly GCA_958295665.1 of Tipula vernalis. Lineage (NCBI taxonomy): Eukaryota > Metazoa > Arthropoda > Insecta > Diptera > Tipulidae > Tipula > Tipula vernalis. The sequence continues at coordinate 1,059,168 of OY282560.1, forward strand.
AATGTAAGAATTTATTTAATGTAAGGATTGCACAAAATGCGATCATTCTGATCCTATTTATAATGTTTCAAAGATTTTCTAGTAGAACTTGAAAAATTTTAAATTATTACTGGATTACATAATAATTTGTAGGTTAAGGCTATAGAAATAATTTTTTTCCTGTTTAGGAACTTTCAAAAGATTCAATAGGTATCTAATTTAATATAATTTGTTGTTACAGAATATTCCAGAATGCTTACTTCGCAATTGTTTTCAACAGGTTCACGCACATTACGCGTGATTGCTCGTCGTAATTATGGAATCACAGTACCAGCTATGCAAAAAGTATCTGATCCAATCCAACAACTTTTCCTCGAGAAAATTAAGGAGTACCGATCAAAAGGCGGGTAAGCTTTGGTTTCTGATTATTATTTTAAGAATAATGCTAATTTCATATTTTCCCACATAGCGACACAAAATTAGTTGATTCTAATCCAGCTGTTGAAAAAGAATTGAGATCCGAATTGGATCGTATCGCAAAACAATTTGGTGGCGGAGATGGTGTTGATATGACCAAATTCCCTGATTTCAAATTCGAAGAACCAAAAATTGATGAATTGGACGCAAAATAGACACACTCCAGTTTATATTCAATACGAAAATAAAACAAATTAGTTGGTAATTAAAATAATTGTGTTTTGTAATTCTCAATTTACGTTATTCAAGATCCATGAGACGCTGTTCTTCAATACGATCATTTTGTGGTCATCTGCAATTTTTGAAAATGTTTTAAAAATGCTTATGATGTCGGGCCGCGAAACGAGCGTTTTATAGTCGCCAGCACATTGGCAATTCTCATTCATATTCTCGCGTTTGATTTGTTTGCACCGGCTGCATTGTAAATCCTGTAATGTGTAAGAGATCAGCTTTTTGCTGACCACTTCAAGCAGGCGTGCCTCAATATCTTCATTATCATAGTAAATTAAACACTGTGTACACAACCAAACGGGTCTATAATAAAGAACAATTGTTAATAACCATATTTCGATAGGTTCATCCAAGTACTTACAAATCCTTGTGTATGGCTCGGCATTTATCTTTGCAAAGATCGAGATCCCGACAGTAATTACAGGCCTTACAAATCACTTCATTTAAAATGTATGTATTCTGAACATCTTTATAAATAGCCAGATCACTGAATTCTCCGACATTTAGAAGCCGCAACATGTTTCGTTGTAGTGTACGTACTTCGGCTTCTGTTGTTTTATCGACCGATAGTATTTTAATAAGGGCCTTGATAAATAACAACGCTGGATTGTCATCTATTCGATCACCATTATACTTTTTGTTCATTTGGAGAGTAGTCTCATAGGCCAAATGGGATATATCTTTCACAGCCTTTGGGGATGGTATATTTTGAGAAAGGAATTCCATATATCGCGTTAGTACGTTTTCAAACAACTCCTGAAATCGTCCCTCCTTGGGTAGCTGTTCGATTAAGTTACAGATCATATCGAGTGCAATTTCCTCATCCTCATCTTCTTCCGTTGTCTCTGTATTAACTTCTGTATCATCGCTACGAAGCTCTTTCGGTATTTTACCTCGAATTCCGATATAATTTGTCGTATCGACCCATAAAAATATTGTCCAACAATGCTGATAAGTCAAATGGACGCTGTGAAACAATTCCTTTTTCCGCAAGCTTTGAACGATGTAGTCCGAATACACGATCCCATCGGTAATCAAATTCTTTTTCGAGTTTATAATGATTTTGTTGAAGTCGGCGTAAACGATATCGGCACCAAGTCTTTGAAATTCGGCTATAATTTGAAGAAATAGTTTGCGCATCAGAGTATTTAAAGAGCGTCGCAAAGCTGGATCATACAGCAACGCAGTATTTGATTTGATCCATCGGTAAAAATGTACAATTTGATAGTCAGCAAACACATTACGATGCACGAGAACTTCTCGTAGCCATCCACTAACCATAGCACGCATAACACGAAAAGCTTGACTACAAAGTGCGGTTTCATCATAGCTCGGTAAAACCGATTGGTTTTTGTCCATCATATCTTCGAGAGACGCTTGTGGAATGACATCGAACGCAACCGCTGAGCTGGCACCTTCAATATCTTGAATTTTATTTGATTGGAGTAAGGCACTAATCGCCAAACTATCGATGGTCAATTCAACACAAACGTGAGGATAAAACCCCGGCTGTGTCTGGACTACCGTAATTTTGTCCTCGATCTCAATCATCAAACGACTATCATCGGCTTCTCGCCCTCCTAAATCAGGTCGCGTAGTAGATGACCACCAGAGACAAAAATTATGCTTCTGAAGGTATCTGGCAAAGAACAGGTCAGCTCCAAATAGTACTGTATCGACCGGCATGTTACCAATCGGAATATGAAAGTAACGACATTGGTCCAACATTAAATTGAAGACAATATTAAGACTCAAAAAGTGACGGACAATCGAACGTACAGTCGTACGCTGCCAATCTAGTCCAGAGAGTAATGAGGCATCATCAACAATGTGAATCGGAGCTTCAGGGAAATCTAGTAGAATGGTGATTGCGGCGTTCAGTTGGGCTAATTTCATAGTAGTTTGAATGCAGACAACGGTTGGTCCTTTTTTCTCATCCCTATAAAATTGGAGAGCCTTGTGGATATGTTTATAGACGTTCTTGGTATCGATCTCAAAATGTATATCAAAATTAAAATCTTCTGGTGGTGGTTGCAAACCCTCTTCATTCGTATGGTTGTTCAACCAGGCGAGTCTTTCAGTATTATATAGGGACTTCATTGTGGGCATTTGGTTCGTTTTCACAGTATCTCGAACAATAATGACCGCTTTTCTAATGGGAGGCATAAAAAGGCCCCACATTTCGCGTTTTCCATTCGGCGTATTATGCTGATACAAGTAAATTTTATGCAAATTAACATCATTACCCAAATAAGTTCCTTTGCTTAGGCTTAAAAATTCCAATTGCTGGATGGTGAACGATTTCAAATCCTTAGTTGGAGCAACTATTAATTTTCTCGCCTCCGTCCGTTGTACTGCACATGTACAGCCCAAATCCATTAACACACGGAACTCTAATGAGATTTGAGTCTCGTAAATGCCTTCAATATCGGGAGCCGCTAATGTCGATATCATGGCCAGTCGATTCTCACGGAATACTTGCTCATCCACCACATACTGATACAGATTAAAAACGGGCCGAGCACGAGGAAGTATTCGATGTACTTTTTTCCATACAGCTGGTCCAGTCTCTGGCGTATTCGGTGGCGGTGATCGATGGTTTACGTAAAATATTCTAGGCACGATTAATTTAATTTTATGCAGCTCGCCCGCGATCATTGCCCAAATATTGAAATTACCAAAATCGTCGGACGGTAGTATTTGGATGATCTGCCAGGAATATTCAAGCACCGATTTTTGAGACCGTCTTAAAAATCCGCTTAGTGTTGAAATGGGAGCTTTATCAATACGTTCCACTCGATTACTTCTCGGTTTTTTACTGCCCTCAGCGAAATATTGATTCCTACGTTTTCGTGCTTCCATCTGCCACTCCCATTTTTTCTTTTGAAATTCGACCCAGGCCAAGACTTCCTCATGTGATTGGCCCAATTTTGGTGGTGCACCTAAAGCTTCTTTCCATGTTCGTGCCATTGGTTCGTTTGTAGATTTTTCGGAAACGGTTCGTTTACGTTTTGTTGCAATTGGAATGTTGGCGGAAGTGGATGCTCGCCCAGCCACGTCTTCAATATCCAGGATCTCATTTGAATTGTCGGTGGCGACCGGTTTAGGTTTAGCGAAAAACATTTCACTTATCCGTCTCTGTTTTAGAACATCATTTTTTTCCAATACCTTTTTATGAAGCCAATCAGGATGGGCGACACGAGGCACCGGATTGTTAAGTCCTTGTAACGCAGCCGGAATTGTAATAATTTTTTGAATTGTTCCGCCTAAACGCTCGATGTAATAATTCCAATCTAGCACGTCACGGATATCTGCATCCCCCATCGAATTATCCTTAAGCCATCGGCGCAAGTAATGTCGGCGAACGGTTGCGTCTGACTGAAAAATAGCCAAAGGGATCGCCCGCTCAGTTACTGGAGCCCCTTCCGGTTTGCGGGAGATTATATACTTGCATGCTAAACCAGCATCTTTGACCATTTGGTCTCCTAAAAATTCAGCAAGTCTTTTTGCGGTGGATATCGAAGACGATTTTTGAGTACCGTAATCGGCCAGCTTCTTCGACATGGATCGATTTTCAGAAATGAGTTCAAATAATTCCGAATCGGGCATATTTGCACCTTTACTGTATAAGACATCGAGCCAATAATCTGCTATTTTAGCAACGCTAGCGTAACATTCTTCTAGGGTCGAACCTTGGAGGAATGACTCGAACACAGACGACTGAAAAATTTTAATCAGTTGCAGCTCACCTCTTCGTTTAACCTCGAACCCTTTCAATTCGGCAAGAGAGCCATCGAAATTAAAAACGGCGTAACGTTTCTTCAATTTTTTCCCTTCTTCCTTGGCTGCGGGCAAAACCATAGCCAAATATGGCCCATCAACTTCAAAGAATATAGAATTCTCATCTCGAGTCCGATATTCAGCCGGTTCCCCATCTTGTGGTGGTTTAACCAGTTCTTGATATTGTTCGTTCGTAAAATAATCCTTGACCATTGTATTTAAGACCGCATTAGGATACGAAATATTGATTTTCTTCTTCTTTTCGTGATTCGTTTTCATGGTGAATTCTTGTGGAAATGTTCCTGGTAGAATACACCAGATACCATCCGTATCTAATTCAAGAGGCCGTCCTACTTTTTCTATAATTTCTCGAGCTTTTGTGATAATATTTGATCCAGTTAAGCATACAATTCCGGCCATGGGCATGCTGTGCCATCGGGCGCCTCGTCTCATTACATAACCATAAAATGAGTTTAGAATACATTTGTGCGCCAATTGAAGGGAATCATAAAGAACTTCACGACCCTTGGCCGCTTTGATTTCACCGACATCACCACTAGATACAGCCGCGTTTACAGCATTTTTTGCTACTTTTGTGAGGGCCTTATACTCATAACGACGATCTCGAAAGGCTCGTACTGTATCTACATAAAAACTGTTCTCTTTCTGACAAACTGTTGAGGTGCGGGTCTCAAGTCTCGTGATTTTGACTTTTTTGTATGCCTTCCTGCTGTAGTCGATCAAACGTTTCCGTTCGTAAGCGGCTTGATCTTCTTTTGAAAGTTCGTGAAAAGCACGCTGTGGCCCACCAGGGAACATAGGTGGGAATTTTTCAACTTCCAACTGTTGTTGAATACGTTGGAATTCATTTTTAGTCGGCGGTAACATCTCACCACGCCACAACCACTTCATATCTCGTTTACAAATAGCATTTGGCTTATTAAAATCGCAGGCGGCACACTCAGTTTCCGAGACCATGGCGGACGGCTGTAATCGGTTAGTTAGAATGATATTCGGATACATGGCTCCAACATCTAAATGGTAAATGACTGGTTGTTCAAGTCGATTTGGAGCGTCATGTAAATTTTGTAAGGCATTGTAAATTTCGATTTTTATCTCCTCTAAATTTAGTACGTTCAACATCGGGACACCTTCTTCCACTTCGATCGCGTGCGTCAATACCCGTTCAATATTATGTTGTAATTCAATCAACATGGCTTGATCCAATCGGAATCGGGTTGCAATATCGGCTCGAAATACCCCAGATTCTAGAGCTTCGACGTGCCCACCGACGTAGGTTTCGCTGTCGAGTACATGGCCATCCTCAGTAAGTTTATTCAATTCGGTCTGCTGTTTATTTGGGAAAATGATATTAGCGTGGAACGCTTCGACCATAAGAAGGGTTTCGCACAAGGTACCCGAACCTTTTCGTAAAATTTCATCCGGCTCCATTGGAATTATTGTGGCTAGCGCAAATATAAATGGCTGAACGTATTTCATGTACAAATAGTAAGTCGCCACAGCATCCGACACTGAGTAGTTTGAGAGCACTTGTGGTTGTTCTACAGCCATTTTACACATTTCTTCCGGATCCAACTCAACGGGATCATATCTTAATTTCGCTTTTGCTACGGCCTTTAGACCTTGCGACCCGACTGGCAAGTAAGAATCACGCTTAACCCAGCACAAACAATCTAAATGCATCGAAGGCCTACATAAATAAGCACCTTCTCGACCCTGCTTTGCAAATCCAATTTCTTGCTTCATGTCCATATCGTAAATGGCCGCACGAGTCTCTACAAAAGGCCAATCAAAAAAATCACCGTTATATGTTACCACAATATGCGGTTTAACATCCATAATGTGATCGAAGAATTTCTGTATCAGCGCCATTTCATTGGTCTCATTGAACACTATAAAGTTTCCCTCGAATTCTGGTTTTGGCGTGTATTCAAAATCATCCACGTCCATCGAGATAATTTCTCGATTTGTGATCAGGTAGCCCTGGCCATCGATCATGTATGAAATCATCATGATTTGATCAGATTGAGCGTCCGGAAATTTTAGTGGTAGCTTTGTAGTTTCAATGTCGAATGCTAGAACAACAGGTTCCGGTCTTTCCAGTATATCTTTCCGAGGTGTAATAATGGGCTTCTCGGTTCCTCCGCGACATCGTACTTGGTACCACAGACCACAATTGATCTTTAAGTCGATCGAAACCCGAACATGGTATGGTACATCATGTTCTCGGATGTCTTGAATAGTTTCTAGGAAATCTAAATTTTTTTGTACCATTTCTGAATTGCCAGTTAGCGATGAGCTTAAGAGTTGCATGTAACTGGTGTTCGCTTTAGCTCTTTCCTTATTCTTCTTTACCGCAGATTGTATTTCACGCCGAACTTTTATCATGGCGTTGGTATTAGGAAACGACATTTTAATAAACGTGTTCTTGATTCCGGCCAAGTGGTTTGGTAGGTCGAGATCCTCCTTTTCTACTACTTCAATTTTGTTCAATTGCCCGGCATACTTTTTACTCAGAAACCGCGAAAGTTCGAGTGATTGGCCTTTAGTTGGAAGTACTAGGAAATAAGGTTCAAAAACGACACTGATTTTATAACGAGATCCATCCATTTGGATAAAAAACAAATCGAGAGCTGCGACAATTCGGCGATCTTCGTCGAGGAGCTCCGCCTAATCAACACCGGGTATTTAGTACAAAAAATTATAATGGGTAAATTCAAATACTTACAGAGTGCATATTTATTAGATAGCCTGTTCGTTCGAGACCATCTTTAATTCGTTCAAATCCATATTTCGAGTCGATTTTATCATTTTCCCTTGACTGTCGTATCCCAATTTCGGCTTCTTTGTCGCCTCTTTAAAACATCACATGTTTAATCGTTACAAAAGACAAATTTATAATTTACTTACGTATCTAATGATGACGTATAATATTTTCCAGTATTAATACTCATTTTCAACTTATTTATCAGTAAAATTGAAAAGTAAATTTAATTTTCTTCACTTTAGCAAGTACAATACGTTTTGATTTTCCCTTGATAAAATAGCGGGAATTTTGAAGTTTATTTTGAAATTGCAGAATCCAAGTAGAATCAGGGGCAGGGAACAGATCCAGTCATGAACTAATAAAGGTTCCAATTTGTTAACTAAGCGTTAAGAGAATTTTTCGAATTATTCATTGGATTTCGAAAGTTGCTAACTTTAAACCGTGCCGTATTGCAATTTTCAATTATTCAAGTTTTTTTTTTTATCGCTAACCCTCCCGGCGCAAAAATGTATACAGCAAAAATGTACAGCGTACGAACAGTTTACGAACGCTTTTTTTTATAATACACTACTACATTTACATTCTCTATACACAGTGCTGTCAATTATATCTTGCGGCTTTGTTTTATTTTCAATTTTTTTTGTACAAATTAAATTAAAGTTGTCGTATTGTGAAAATATAAAAACTTCTGATAATTATTGTTAGTTTTTCGTGGCATTCAAGAGGAGCACTATATCCATAATATCGTATAAAAATAATTGTAATGAATATTTTAAAAGGTATTTAAGTAATACTCGAAGTACTTCATCTATGATTGAAACATTTTATTTCATTTCAGAAAAAGATTAATTAACAAATTTGGCACGTTGTGTCTTGTGTTGTGGCTCACTTGAAGAAAAATACAAATAAAAGATAAGATTTAAAAAATTGTTTTATTCTAATTAAATGGGGCAATTCGCACTAAACCGTTCGTCAATGTTACGCTTAAGTAGTTCGTAAACATTACGTTTAAGCGTACACATTATGAACACTTTTATACATACTAATACATACAAATGTCTTCGCAAATTTGTTTCACTTCTCATGTGACAAAAGTACACATTACGTACTATATTCGTACTGTTTTAGTGTAACGTTTACGAACACCTTAGTATAGCAAAGTCTTCGTAAACCGTACGTTTATGATACACCTGGTCTGGAGGGTAATTATCATTTCAACTTGCCCGGAGCCCTGAAATAACTATTTTTCTTCAAGTTGGTACCTCCATTTTGTTCCACGTCTGTTGTTTTGACATTCTGTCAATCGTGCCGAGATTTAGTCATTTTGAGAGGATAATTGAATTATAAATTAAACTATGGTTTCGGTTTTAAATACCGTAGATACGGGCCATGAAGATATGATCCATGGTGCTGAATTGGATTATTATGGGTTACGTTTAGCTACGTGTTCATCAGATAATTCTGTAAAAATTTTCGATGTGAAAAATGGTGGTCAAACATTAGCAGCTGATTTGCGTGGTCATGGCGGCCCCGTTTGGCAAGTTGCATGGGCCCATCCTAAATTTGGAAATATATTAGCGTCATGTTCATACGATCGGAAGGTTATTATATGGCGTGAGACTGGTGAATGGGTTAAATGGCATGAGTACGGAAATCATGATTCGTCGGTAAATGCTGTGGCTTGGGCCCCACCAGAATACGGGCTTATTTTGGCTTGCGGCAGTAGTGATGGTTCAATATCGATATTAACTGGTAATATTGAATTTGGTACTTGGGAATATAAGAAAATATCAAATGCACATACAATTGGTTGTAATGCGGTAAGCTGGTGTCCAGCTGCTACACCAGAGCCAGCATTCGATCAGAAGAGTCGTACAACAGTCGCAACAAAACGGCTCGCAAGTGGTGGATGTGATAATGCAGTTAAAATTTGGAAAGAAGAAGGTGATCGATGGGTAGAGGAATCTCGATACGAAGTTCATTCCGATTGGGTCCGGGATGTTGCTTGGGCTCCAAGCGTTGGGCTTCCTCGATCACAAATCGCGTCTTGCTCACAAGATCGACGCGTCATTATCTGGAGTAGTGAAGATTTAACCAATTGGACCTCAACAATTTTACAAACCTTCGATGATGTTGTGTGGAGCGTTAGTTGGTCGATGACTGGAAATGTTTTGGCAGTATCCGGAGGTGATAATAAAATAAGTTTGTGGAAAGAGAACAACGAGGGACAATGGGCATGTATCAGTGAAGATACAAATATCCATTCGGATAGCGCAGGAGAAAAACGAACACTATAATTAATCTGTTCTGTGCTGTATTTTTACCTTTTTTTTCATAAAAAATATTTAAATAAATAATAAAATTTAGTAGTTTCCAGTTTTATTTGTAAATTATTTAAGGAGCCACGGAGGAGGAATCTTTCTGCGTATATAAACTGGCTGCGAACACTATATCACGTTTGATTGCATTGATTGCTTCCTCCATTTTACTTTGAAGGCCTGGATTTCCAATGATACGAGCGGCATCCTTAACGTCACGCAGGGTTTCGTTTAACTGCTGGATACATCGCACAATAATACCTTCCTGGACATCTGTTAGTTTCATGATATCGGCAAATGGCTTATTTCGAGCCCATTCGTAAACCACTTCGACTAAACCAAAATTAAGACGATCCTTTTCCTGGGTATCATCGTACGTCCCAACATTAAATTTTTTCTCAACTGTCGAAATAATGCAGTCTACCGACAAAATCTCTTTGATACTCGCGGTCAAGGATTTGGTGAATGTTGGCTGAACGTCGGTTTTACTCTGGAACACAAGACTAGATAAAAGTGCTGCAATCTCAGGCGGGTCTAAATCGGTTAGAACATTGCTGAGGATTAACTCAGTGATCAACAATTCATTTGATCCCATTTCACAAGCAACACGACCCTTCATCGCCACTTGGTGCTGATGGTCGATGTATTTCAGTTCTTGAAGCACCTCTAGCTTGTTGCAGTAATCCGGATACAGTGATAAGCTCTTGCTCGAAAGTTTAAAATTGAGATCGTCCATTTTGCGTTCTAACTGTTTCCGATCAAAAACCACGGCGAATTCCTGTTCGAAATTTGCAATATTCGTACAGGGAAGCACCTCTTTCAAGTTCATTTTCAATTTTTTGTATTCTTCAAGAGAGCTCAAAATATTCGATTTCGACAAATTTATGCCTTGATTGAGTGGTACGAACTGTAGTTTAGTTTCACCTGATATAATGGAATTATTTAAATTCGTTAATTCGGTGACAGTTTTAATTACAGAAGGGCCAGGCGGTGAATCACGGAACCGTGGAATTTGTCGTTGTTCCCAATTCTTGATAATCATATCGTAATCCGCTTTGATTGAGATCTTAGTGATTTCAATAATGTCTGTGGAATTTATTGTGATGATTGTATGTCCCCCAATGCCTTCGGGAATGAAATTCTGATGTTTTTGTATCATCGAGATCATTCGATGCCATATCTCACCGCGATCGAGTTTTATTTCGTCTGATTTTCCAGATGGCTTTCCAAGTATTTCAGATGCATCGATATCACCACTAACGGTTAATTGATTTTCTAATACTAGAACTTTAAACGTAGGATCCTTATTTTTAGGCATTTGAACGGTAAGTAAAATTCCGATTTTGTTGTAATGCAAGCCGCTGGAAACCATAAGCACCTTCCCAGGTTTTAATTCCTTAAATATCTTTTGCGACAGGATTAGATGTGGCATCAAGTTATTCCACTGGAGTATATAGTCGTAAGCGACATCGTAGAAATTGCAAAGTGGTTGTAAATGCTCACTTAGTGCCTGAAGTGATGAAATTTGCTTCTCGGTTGCTTGAAGTTGTTTTCGATTTTCTGGAATTTTGGATTGTTGACCAAATTCGCGAAAACTGTGTGACATCATATCTTCAACGGAAACATTTTCAACTCGCAGCAAATTCAAAATCATCGCGTATGTCAGCCTAAACTGAGAGGTCAATTTCATCGGACGACCGAGCATCATCTCCTGCAGGGTCTGAATTGGAGGCACATCTTTTTTACATATCAATATAACCATTCCATTGACATCAAGGCCACGACGACCAGCACGTCCCGCCATTTGTATATATTCGGCTGGTCGTAAAGTTCTCGATTCCTTACCATCGAATTTAGAGGCGGCATCAAATATTACGGTTCTGGCCGGCATATTAACCCCCATGGCAAAAGTTTCGGTTGCAAATAGGAGCTTGACAAAACCAGTTTGAAAAAGCATTTCAACTATCTCCTTTAGGATTGGTAAAATTCCTGAATGATGAATGCCAATACCACGCTCCAAGGAGTCTTGTAAAATAAGGATTTGCGGTAAATTACGATCTTCGGGTTTTAGTTTATGTATACATTTTTGGAAGAACATGTGGATTAAATTTTTTTCTTTCGCAGTGCATAAGTCACACGATTTAAGTGCCTCAGCATTGCGATCACAACGATTTCTCGACAGTGTAAATGCTACTACTGGTAAATTATCATTTTTCTTTAGGTAATCGATTAGACCAACCCAGAGAGTCTGTTCCTGCTTTAGATTTAAATTCGATGGTTGATTCCGTTTCTGAAAATCAGTTTTCCGTGAATTCTTTGCCTGCACTGCATCTGAATGCCCTTTCAAAAGAAAACGCCCCTGTTCATCAACAATCGGGAACATTTCATTTCGCGATTTACCGCCACACCCTGTATATAGGTAATGTTTCAAAGGGACCGGACGTTTAAGTGTGCTTATCACATAAACCTTACGGCGCTTGGTTTGCCCTACCCAATTTGCAAATTCTAGCGTATTCGGCACCGTGGCACTTAACATCACAATACTGACGTGATCAGGAAGTAAAATTAGCACCTCTTCCCAAACGTAACCACGATCTGTATCTGTAATATAATGAACCTCATCGAATATTACGTACTCCAAATCCCGGGTTACATCACTGCCACAATATAACATCGAACGTAAAATTTCCGTAGTCATAATTAAACACGAAGATGTTGGATCGATTTGTATATCTCCTGTAATTAAACCGACATCACCAAACGTCTGTTTAAAGTCTCGATACTTTTGGTTCGATAATGCTTTGATCGGGGAAGTATAAATGGCCCTAGTCATATGCTTTTGGGATAAGGCAATTGCATATTCGGCCACAACTGTTTTACCAGCTGAGGTATGCGCGGCCACAAACACATGATTATGATCTTCCAATTTAATAATGGCCTGTTTTTGAAACGTATCCAATTCGAATGGATAAGTGTGTGCCGGCTCAGGGATCTTTTTTTGAAAATCAGTAACCGGTTGAGTGACATCAATAATCTCGGCCCATTCGCTTTTAATATTCGTGAGAGTTTCAGTCTGAGATATATAGAGAATTGGTTTCAATCCTGCCGACGTGATTACGGATTCATCAATATTTTCATTTATACTGATGTCTTCGGATTTTTTGTTGGTGTTGCTTTCCTTGATTTGAGAACGTTTCTCGGTTTTCCAAATGCCAAATATGTCATTCTCTTGTTCTACCATCGAAAGTAGATCAATTGTTACGTATTTTTCCACATCTTCAACGACTTCTGTGATGTTATCGAGATTGTTTACGGCTTGCGTATCAACCGTTTTAAATTCGAGTCCGTTTATGAATCCAGGGGCGATTGTTAATAAATTACTCTCAAAATCAAAGTTATCAATATCTAAGTTTTTAATCGCCTCCTCGGGTTCATCAAATCCCCCAGGCCAGAAGGGGTAATTCATAGCTGAGCCGCGAGTTGCCTCTTCTGGAGGGCCTGGGGCTCTTGTCATTGACATCGAATTTTTAGCTGTACAACCGGCATCTGGAATTGGTATTTCAACGAAATCTAATATCTCACCAGTCAGTGGACATCTTTCTGGTATGATTGTTGATCCGCATGGTCCGCTTGGTACGCTGTATAACCTTTCAGTGGCTAATTTTCGAGGAATAAAATAAAGCTCTGGGTCATGACTCGAAATTTGCGGCTTCAATATATAACCTTTTAATTCATTGTCTGTGCTCTCTAATAATGCAGGCGGATTTCGCCACCATGCTAACTATAAAAATACATTAAATAAAACATGTATACTTAGAATTTTATATACAAACGAAAAATACTTACATCGATAGACATTTTTTTTCCCCTAATTTAATGTCTGTTGTGTCAAAATATACAACAACAAAATCACAATTTTTGTGGTGAGATTGTGGTTATTGACGATTGCAGCATCACAGATTCCACCTAGAGGAAAATTTTTAAACTGAGGTAGCTGCTAATTTGATGTTCGAAATTGTTGTAAACAATTCCAATTTTGAACTGTAAACACAATTTTTACCTACCAGATTGATAATAATTGTAAATATGTAATTTCAATTTTGGATTATAAAAATCATTTTTAATTACCGGATTGCAAAAATTTCTTTCGTCGCATTTATGAGAAATGTCATTTTGGCTGTTGCCTCATTTTAACTTTTTTCCTCGAGAGGCGCTTTCTCTACTTTTACAATCGTCAATAGAAATTCAGCCGGAATCTTGTATTCTATCAAAACCTGCTAAAATTCTCTTTAGAAAGCCTGCTGGTTTTGCTGATACGCAGACACATACTTATACATATCAACCTTTAGCCGTAGTAGTCACTACGAAAAACCATATAAAAAAAATTCAAATTTTTTTGTTTCTTACCACTACTAATTCCAGTTGATATCACACACTACTTAATATCAACTAACAATTGAGCATTTTACTCTCTGTTTTTTGCTCTTCTTCTACAACAAAACTCAATTTTACGAAATGTCAAAATCAAAACCATAACCTGCTAAAATTGATTCAGGAGGTTATGATCAAAACTAAAAAATCGTGAAGTTGAAACACAATAAGAAATTAAAGTAAGTTTAAATGATTTTTAAAGTAATTTATATTAGTTTACGTGATTTAAAATTTTATATGTGCTGTTATAGTTTCCTTTTTTAATTTTTAGGTATCAACACAACTTTTAAATATTAATCTGTGTAACTATTTCGGATTAGTTCACAGTTTAAAAACAGCGCAACATATTAATATCTTATGTTTTTCTTTCGATCAATTAGAAAAAGAAATTACTGTTAAGTTAAAACGAAAGTACGAATCAAAACGTTACAAATCGGAAAATCGTTTTTCACCAAAAAAAAACTAAAAATGGAGCAACAATATGTAGAAGCTGCCACAACAATCAAATATGAGTATGTGCAGGACATAAAACTTCTAACTTCGGACGATAATGATGCGGAAAATTATAGTGCGGCTGAATCCCAAAACGATTATGCAATTTAACTTACGTTTTACTTTGTTTGTTTTAGGTCCATGGCGGAGATTCGCGGGAGCATGTTAAAAAGGAAATGACTGATGGTGAATTGGCCGGTGTTGGTGGTCATTGTTGCAATGTATGTGGTGAATCATTTGCCGAAGCTTTAGATTTGTTAGCCCATGCCGAAGTGCATGCACGATGCCACCCATTGAAATGTATGTTATGCGGTGAGTCATTTCTAGAGGAATCAATTATTAAATTTCATATACGTATCGTGCACGCAAACGAATTAACTCAACATTCGTACCGCCTTTATGGTAAATTGTGTCGCGATAGTCGAACCCTATCGAAACATTTATGGGAACATTTCAGCGAAAAAAATCATTCCTGTTCGGCATATGGTTTCGCATCGAAATAAAACTGTTACGTGTGATATGTGCGGAGAAGAATTTCCCGATGGACGCTCCCTCATGAATCATCGTCATTCGCATACGAATGTTACAGGGCGACAATTCCCTTGTCGCGAGTGTGGCAAAATATTTGGTTCGCGTAGTTCACAACAAATTCATATGCGTGTTCATACGGGTGAAAAACCTTACGGGTGCCGCTATTGTTGGAAAGCTTTTGCTGATGGTGGGACATTACGAAAATATGAAAGGATTCATACAGGTGAAAACCTTACGTTTGTTCAGTGTGCCCTCGAGCCTTTAATCTGCGAGTTGTATTGCGAGAACATTACGATCACATCATTCGAGCCCTGACACCAAAAGGGGAAATTCCCATACACCTTATTACTGCCAAGTTTGTCAAGAGTTATTTGTAATGTCACTAGATTTAATTCAACATTTGATTCAACACAGTGACATGAATACGGCCGTGAAGAGACAATCGATTGTAAGTAAATGGAGAACGGTGGAGAATTAATTATAATATTTGTCATATCAATGTGTATTCTATTTTATATTTATAGACAAAGCCACAAAAATATAAACGGAGAAGGAAATTAAAACCGCACGTTGTTGGAAAAATTACGTGCCGAAAAAATGGCAAATTATTTTCGGTTTTTATTTTGAGCATAATTTGCATTTTGATTTCTATACCAATTAATATTCCAGTTACCAAAGTAAGACGGCAATAAAATAATATGAGAATGATAAAAAAAATCGTTACAAAAAAATTTAAAAGAAAAATTCTTTCTGTATACATTGTTTATAGTTTAAAAATTAAATAATTGTCAAAAATAGTTTCTAAGATTTTTTAATTACAAAAATAGTTTTTTAATGCCTCAGAAGTTGACCAACAAGTCGAAATATAAGGTTAAAAACTGTTAAATTTTTTTAAATTAAATATTGGGTTTTCTTTAAAATAAGCTGAAATTAAAATATTTAAATAAAATGACTGTTGCACATGATTCGTTTTTATTGGTTTATATTTTACTCTCTTTTAGTTTCGTAGTATGCGAATGTTTATGTTTTCTACACTGTAATCACAACCGTATCTATACACGATGACGTTTCACTAATACAATCAGTGGTTTAGATAATTTTACAGCAATAGTATACAATACATTCGGCTTTCTAAAGAGAATTTTAGCAGGTTTTGATTCTATTTATTGACGATTGGAGCATCACAGATTCCACCTAGTGGAAAATTTTTAAACTGAGGTAGCTGTTAATTTGACGTTCGAAATTGTTGTAAAGAAAACTGTAAACACAATTTTTACTTACCAGATTGCTAATAATTGTAAATAATTCATATTTTGGATTATAAAAACAATTTTTAACTACCGGATTGCAAAATTTCCTTTCGTCGCATTTTTGAGAAATGTCATTTTGGCAGTTGCCTCATTTGAACTTTTTTCCTCGAGAGGCGCTTTCTCTACTTTTACAATCGTCAATTGACGATTGGAGCATTACAGATTCCACCTAGTGGAAAATTTTTAAACTGAGGTAGTTGCTAATTTGACGTTCGAAATTGTTATAAACAATTACAATTTTGAACTGTAAACACAATTTTTACTTACTAGATTGATAATAATTGTAAATAATTCATATTTTGGATTATAAAAACAATTTTTAACTACCGGTAGCGTATTTCCTTGACAAATTTACAACAACAATTGCAAAGGATAAATCCCCGCAAGAATAACATTAACCCAAAAAAAAATTGGGTTTAATTAAACATAATTCTAATTCTTGGTTATGATACCTGCCACCAGAGTCATAATACATATTAAATTTATATTTTATTTGGAAACGTTGGCTTTTGTCAATTAAATCAAATTGGCTATTTTCTTGGAAAACAAATAAACCCAAAAAAATTCGAATTCAATTTTTGTGAACAAAATACGCTTCGGATTGCAAAATTTCCTTTCGTCGCATTTTTGAGAAATGTCATTTTGGCAGTTGCCTCATTTGAACTTTTTTCCTCGAGAGGCGCTTTCTCTACTTTTACAATCGTCAATTGACGATTGGAAATATAGAGAAAGCCCTACCTATCGGAATAAAATAAAACTCTAACTACAATACAAAATTAGCATCAGCGCTCGCAGAACGACTAAAATATGGCATAGCGGAAACTTTTTGCAGCAAAGTTGCAATAAATATTTTGTCTAAAATCACGTCTCCAATCGTCAATTGACGATTGGAGCAATACAGATTCCACCTAGTGGAAAATTTTTAAACTGAGGTAGTTGCTAATTTGACGTTCGAAATTGTTATAAACAATTGCAATTTTGAACTGTAAACACAATTTTTACTTACTAGATTGATAATAATTGTAAATAATTCCAATTTTGGATTATAAAAACAATTTTTAATTACCGGATTGCAAATATTTCTTTCGTCGCATTTATGAGAAATATCATTTTGCCGGTTGCCTCATTTTAACTTTTTTCCTCGAGAGGCGCTTTCTCTACTTTTACAATCGTCAATAGAAATTCAGCCGGAATCTTGTATTCTATTTATTGACGATTGGAGCATCACAGATTCCACCTAGTGGAAAATTTTTAAACTGAGGTAGCTGTTAATTTGACGTTCGAAATTGTTGTAAAGAATTCCAATTTTGAACTGTAAACACAATTTTTACTTACCAGATTGCTAATAATTGTAAATAATTCATATTTTGGATTATAAAAACAATTTTTAACTACCGGATTGCAAAATTTCCTTTCGTCGCATTTTTGAGAAATGTCATTTTGGCAGTTGCCCCAGTAACCACATGTCACAAAAAATCGACAAAAAGTTGACATTCATTTGTGATTTGTCGACCAAATCGTTTAAAAATTTGTCAATTTTTTGTGAATAATTTGTCGACAAACGGTACCCTGAAATCACCAAATTGTCACTTTTTTGCTTGACAATTTTGTCGATCAATTCGTCGAATTTTTGTGGATAATTTGTGGAATATTTTGTGAAAAATTAATTG
The DNA here is from genome assembly GCA_958295665.1 of Tipula vernalis. NCBI lineage: Eukaryota > Metazoa > Arthropoda > Insecta > Diptera > Tipulidae > Tipula > Tipula vernalis. The sequence continues at coordinate 1,077,175 of OY282560.1, forward strand.
TTTTTTCTTTCTTTTAATCCACATTTTTTCCATAATAAAATGACAAATTTTACAACAAAATTGTGAAACGTTTTGGTTAAAAAATTGTCAAATATTGGATAACATTTTTGTGACGAATTGATGAAAAATTTGTGAAATATGGATAACATTTTTGTGTGTAATTATTTGATACTTTGCGACAAAATTTGCGGAAAAATGGTCGTGAAATTTTTGTGATTTGGGTCAAATATTTATTTAAATATTTATTTTAAATAAAAAATCAACAGCTTTTCAATTTAAATAATTTATTCATTATAAGATTGATGGCCCGAAATGCGGGTGTTTCAACTTCCCAATTTATTAATTAATCTTCTTACTGCCTTTTGTACACTTTCTCGTCCGCATATTGAAAGCTTCCTCGTCTGAAAAATTACGGAATTTATTATTATTTTTAGAAAACTAATGCTAATAAATGGAATATTTACCAATATTTTTGCAACGTCATCATGCTCACATCTGGACTGTACTTTTCAAATATATCCTTATTACTAACAGGCAAAGATATGTCGCTGTCATCATTTGGTATTTCGTCGTCTGATTGATTTGATAATATGCAGGCAATATTTACTGGCAATTCTGTTAATGTTTGCTGTAAGATTTATATTTTTTGGTTTAGCCGGAAAATTTCTAATTTTAATCTTTTGCAAACAACAATAAATGTATAAGTTAGTGTTTTGTTTTATAGATTAGGTATTAATAAAATTACTAATTTATCGTAATTAGTTAGTAATTGATCTTATCTTATAAAAAATCTTTGATAATTAACATTAATTAATATAATCAGAACTTACATTATTAAAATTGGTTGATAAATTTCACAAAATAACCAAATTGCAAAAGATTGAACTTAACTTTACCTAGAGCACAAATTGAAGTTTACTTAATGAAATGAAAGCAAAAGTCAAACTAAAAATTTCAACAATTCTTCGAGAAAATCATATTCGAAATAATAGGGCAAAATATATAATATTCTCTTTCTCTCCTATTGTTCTATCATTACAAAATAAAATAATACGTGTTTTATTGTTGTATTACAACGGTAATTACCACAAAGGCTAAAATTTTGTTTTGGTAGCGAAATTAAACGCATTTTGACTATTTACAATCAGATATTTGACGAGATTTCATTATGAGTTTAAATTATTATTAATTTACCTAAACGCAGCATCAACAATTAATTTACTGAAATTTGATTAATTTGTGAATGAGGCATATTCAACGATTCTTCCATTAACATTTTTGTTTTTGATGAATAAACCATTAAAAATTTATACTAACGAAATAATCACGCATTGATAAAATTTCAACAATTTTTGGTCAGCAAAATAGTTCGACAAAATGTCCACATTTTTTTGTTAATAATTTGTCATCAACAATTTGAGTTTTACGAAATAATCACTTGATCGACAAAATTTCAACAATTTTGGGTGAAAAATTTGTCAATAAAATCAATTCAACAAAATGTCCACTTTTTTGGGTTAAAAATTTGTGTGTAGGATGACTAACTAGATAAAAATTATTTTTCGACAAATTTTCAACAATTTTTTGTGAAAAATTTGTCTACCTTTGTGTGTGATAAAAAGGACAAACGTTTTTGTCATAAATTGGTCGGACCGCATGGTGATCACATATTTTGGTTACTCGGGTGCCTCATTTGAACTTTTTTCCTCGAGAGGCGCTTTCTCTATTTTTACAATCGTCAATAAGCACCTTCGATTGATATGAATTAAAAGAATTGACGATTGGACTGTCATGATTTTGCATGCAGAGCGTAGGGTTTAATTTAATTCCGATAGTTTCACTCTCCATGTCTCCATATGTTTTATACGGAGAAAAATGTCATATCGTGCAGAGCGTTAAGGTCGAGTTACAATGAATCCGTCTCGTTTCGTTCCGTCGTTCTCCGTCTCGTCTTTTCCGTTTGTTGGTTACATTGCATCCGTTCCGTCTGTTTAAACTGACATTTCAAAACCAAATAAAAAAATAAAATGGAAGACTACGAGACTCTAAAATTTTTAGAAATTTTCTTTGATTTCTTGATTTGATTTATTCAGTGATTTTTTTTTAATGTTTTCAAATAATCGAAAATTCCTATGTAGTTACAGCCTACTTCTCACGTTGTCAAAAAAAAAAAAATTAATTTGATTTGTTTGGTTAAGATGTTCCGTCTTTCCGTAAATTCTAAACTTTTTGAAAAAACGGATGAGCTCGTCCGTCTCTTTCCGTTTTATTATAACTAACCATTCCGTTTCTTCATACAAAATTTACAGAAAATGTCTAAAACTAATTTGGACGGAGAAGCGGGACGGAATGGGACGGATCCATTGTAATTCAACCTTTACCCGGCTACTCCACCTGACATAAATTTTACCACTACAATTACCATAACTCGTAACAAAAATATAAAAAATGGCGTCGGGTGACGATATATATATATATCGCGAAAAAAATAAATTTCTGACTGTAGATATATATATATATATATATATATATATATATATATATATATATATATATATATCTACAGTCAGAAATTTATGCCGGAAATAAAACACACATTAACGTTGAAATCCAGTCGACGATTTTACTCTCCTTAAAGTGACTAATTGCACTGGCGAAAGTCATTTAAATAACGGGAGCTGGCCTGCTTTTCATATCATTATAACTGGCATTTGCTGGTTTGTGTGCAGTCAGATTACTTTCTTGAAGCCGTCTTCTAACTGTCCACCGACTGACTTCGGATTCACGAACTTCTTGGAGCCGCTGTCCCAGTTGAACCGCATTCAAACGACGATTTGTTATTTTGTTAGTTCCTTCAAGAGGTTGATGTGCCTGTTATGGAGTGGCCAGCTCGAAGCCCGGACCTCAATCCCATCGAAGATTTATGGGATAAGCTGAAAGCGAAAAAGGGAAATGGTTCGAGCCAGAGATGTTGTTTCAACGAGTCTCCAGAAACTGCAACAGGCGATCGCAGAGGAATGGAAGGCGATACCTCAAGATTTGGTCGAAACTTTGGTGAAATCGATGAAACATCGAATGGAAGCTGTCATTCGGGCTAGGGGAAGGAATACTTTATTAATAAAAATGTTTTTTTACTGATTTCCATATTTTAATTCGATTTTTACCACTAATTTTCATGCAGATAAATTCACAAAAAACGTGTACTTTAGATGTTGACCCCAAAAATCACTTGTTTGACACGGTATATGGTAAGTACAAAAATGGTACCACTGGATAGGTGTTGAAATAGACTTTGAATCTGCATTCAAGAAAATTAAACAAACATTGGCGTTTTTGATATTTGTCAAATTTTGGTGAAAATTTATCAATGTGCGAATTTTTTGCACCCAAATGTACTTTCATGTCTCAGTTATGATTTTCTCGGCTATTTCTTTTTAATTGCCTTTGGTGTGACCGTTTGATGATAGTTTTTATTTTAGTTTCGTATTGTGTTAGCGATTCTTCGCCAGGTGCATCTTTTTAAAGAAAATAGAACATACAAAAATATTAGTAAATCGTTTTTTAATTAGATAAATGCTCTGTGAAACATACCCAATTAAACTCCGGAAAATATTTTTAATATCTTAAACTTTGTTTTCCTTTTACACCATGCCAGTTGTACTTAAAAAGTAAGTGCTTTAGAATATGTGCGAAATCCTCCTCTTTGCCATGGATTTTCTTGACATAATCATTCTTTAAAAAAATATTTCAAATATTTAATGTCTAAGACATTAAAGTTTCTGGTTTGATGACAATTAAGAAAGTGAATGAACTATTGTTTTTATCATAGATTTAATATTTAACCCTTTCGAACGGCAATAAAAACGTAGTGCTGCGTTAAAACTCATGTTTTTACTTAATAAGAACTATGACGTTGAAACTAATCAAGAACAGAGAGTATATACAGGAGAATGATCATACAAACAATTTATTTGAAGCAAACAATTAGTTAGATGCCGTCAACATGCGTTGAAAGTTGTTGTACATTATAATGTACAAGACGTTCGAAACGGTTGACTAGCGGCAAATATAACAGCTGTAAGACTATTAAGTTTATATTCTATTACAAATTTCATTTTAAAATTTTCATCCAGCAGTTTGTTTTCCAAAGCTTCATTCTATTGAGGCGATACGAAGTGGTATGCCTAAGTTAATGGTTTTTGATTGCTTTATGATATTTTCGATTGCATCTAGCCGCATGTGTAAAGTTAAAATTGTTTTACGAGAAAACTTTTTCAAAACGTCTATAAGAAAAAAAAAATTAAAAATTACATAGAATTATATTTTTACCAATATTAATTTCACTAGTTTACCTTGTGATAATTCTGCTTTCTCCGTTTGTGTGCTGGTCTGTGGTCTTGCGTTTATTTTGGTTGAGTACGAGCTTACGATCATTTTCTGATGAAACGTTTTCAGCAATGCGTGCGAGTTTACGACCATTTTCTGAAGAAAAATTTTCAACAGGCAACCAATCGACGTAGTCTATTTTGTAAACAAATTTCCCCTTCTGAACATAATTCTTTTGTTTTCCATTTAAAATATATTGAATCTGCTGAAAATTTTTCTTCAGAAAATGGTCGTAAACTCGCACTGAGAGTTTACGACCATTTTCTGAAGAAACATTTTCAACAGGCAACCAATCGATGTAGTCTATTTTGTAAACAAATTTCCCCTTCCGAACATAATTCTTTTGTTTTCCATTTAAAATATATTGAATCTGCTGAAAATTTTTCTTCAGAAAATGGTCGTAAACTTGCACGCAGATTCAATATATTTTAAATGGAAAACAAAAGAATTATTTTCGGAAGGGGAAATTTGTTTACAAAATAGACTACGTCGATTGGTTGCCTGTTGAAAATTTTTCATCAGAAAATGGTCGTAAACTCGGCATGAGCCGTATTTTTTAAATGGAATGCAGTGATCTGATGTTTGTAGTGGTGTGAGTGGCGTATTTAAAGAAAATGATGTATGTAGCGTTATTTGATATGTTACAAAAATGTTTTGGTTTTGATTTTCAATTTCTGAGCAATAAGTGGCGTTTGTGCATTCTGAAACAAAAAAGTTAATTATTTTTATCATTTTTGTTTTCTTTTTGTATTTAATGTCGTCTTCGATTCACCAAATAAAATCAATCTGTGACGCAATCGATTGATTTTTCTGCTGTCAAGTTATTCAATTCGTTCAATAAAATCAATCGGTCCACCAAAAATTTTTGCTTGGTTATAAATCTCGATTTTTTGTCAGATTTACCCCTCATTTACTAATACCAACAACAAATACTGTCATTTCGCTGTCATTTTCACTAGGACTGTCATTTTGTTGCTATGCCTACTCAAATATTATGTTCAATAATATTTTTCAAGAAGTCAAAAATACACACACACATAAAAATAACCGGGCAATTTGATTTTCTTGTTTGATTCACGGATTGATTTCTGAAAGAGATGGTAAAAGCGAATCGAAAACGACATAAGTATTCTTTTGATTTAATTAGGTATTTCTCGAAACAAGAAAATTTGAATTGACCGTTACTTCAATTTTCTCTCTTCAATTTTTTTCAATCTTCTTTTCTTCTACCAACTGAATAATTTGGGATGCTGTTCTCCACAAATAATACGTCTTCGGATTCGCCAAATGTTATGATTTCGCTGTACTGCACTATCTTTAAAGGCTCTAACAAAAATAATTAATTTTATAAATGCATAGTAAATAGTAAATAAATGCATTTTTATAGGGTAGAGCAACACATTTATATTCTATGTCACTAATTTCAAATTGTTCTAGCTGATCGCTTAAATCAGTTGCTTCAAAAATTCCAAGCAATGAGAGTGAGATTGGAGATGTGAGAAAATCCTTTATCGGGCGGAATCTATACTAGTTTATCTATTTTTTACGAATTTCGCGTTTGTCTTTTTATTTTTAAACTTCTCAAAGCTTAGGAGCCTTGTTATCTTTATAGGAAATTAATTTTTAGTAGGTTTCATTCCTCTAATTTCCGCCTAATTCCGGCTAAAAATTGTTGTAGGTCGCTAAATACGTCATTTTATGTTAGGGGAGTTTCCCTTTGGAATTCAATTCCATTGGAAATTAAGAGATTAGGATCGGCAAAATTATTTAGGTCAAAATTTTTGGAGTGGAGTGATTGATGGGCAATACGTAGTTTTTTTAATTTATTTTTATTAACTACGTTATTTTTGTTAATTTTTAATATTACCATATTTCACCTCGTGCTGTACATTTTATTGTAAATGAACTACTGCTCAAAATAGAATGTGTAAGCATGAGGTGGAAATTGTTTGAAAAAATTTAAGAGGTTTTTATGCCTAATGGAAGCAACTTCATTATTTTTTTTTTGTTTCGATTGCTTTGTTTCCATGTGTGCTTTTCCTTTTAATACTAAATTATTTATAAAATACTATAAATAAATACTCAACAATGATGGTATGATTTATATGTAAAATTGAAAATGGTATTTTTTGTTTAACAAAAAACATTGCTTTCCCTTTATCCAGCCTAAAACAGCTGTGGAATCGATCCAGCAAATTTTGATATGTTTTTGTTGATGTTCAATGCCTGAACGACCTTTTTGACTAATTTAGAAAGTATCCATGCGGCCTTCAGCTCTAATCTTGGTAGCGATATTGTTTGGTTTAACGATGCAACCTTTGTTTTGGTATAAATTAACGTAATTTCGTTGTTTATTTTACTGTACACCACTGCAGCATATGATATGACGTACCTGTCGATTCGATTATATATCAACACGTGTGGTTACTTCATCTAAAGAAAAAATCCGCATAATTAACCGGTAAACTTAATATATTTATATTAATTTAAATTTTTATTATAAAATATTTAATAATATAAAAATAAACATCGTATCTATATCACTTCAAACAAAACATATGAACAATATTTTGACGTTCAAATGGTTTTCTTTAACACGAAAACAAAGGGAAGTTTCTAACTATAGATTGAATACTAGACAACTTCATTGTACATTCTTGTGTTAAGGCTCAACGAAGACAAATTGAAAGTCAAAATATTGTTCATATCTTTGGTATGATTACAATTTTTAAAATGTACAATTGTTTATATTCAATGTACAATTTTTATTCTTATTATTACAGACATTTATCATATCATATCATCATTTATCATTTAATAATATAAATTTAAATTGAAACGTTTTCACTTAATCTCATTTTAAGCTAAGCCGGTAGTTCTATTTGTAAAAATCAATTACAAAATAAAAATATTAAGATAGTAGGGACCTCTCGCGGTAAAAATTTAAATTGAACTGGATACATAAATTTAAAAACATATGTCAATAGCTTAAATCTTGTGCCGTTTGAGTTTTTTCCGTGGTTCATTTTTGAAACAATTTACGTTATTTTGAAACAATTTACGATAGTTTCATATAAACTGCTGTTTGTTTTCCATAACACTCAAAAAATCTGACATATTTTAGGTGTCAAATAATCGATCAATTCGTTTTTTATTAGTGCTGACATTATTCAACAAATTAATGTTCTGATTATTTTACGGAGTATTACTAAGCAAGTTGCCTGCATATATGTATGTGTATGATACCGTAACAAGAAATTTTAAAAATTCAAAGAATCCTAAAAACTTCACTCAAAATTAACGAAATCGTTAGATTTTTGAATAGTAATAGTGTTTGCTATATTAAGCGTATTTTCTTGAGAAAAATTAAATCTATTGTTTTTTAAGGGAACAGCCAACTTATTTAATTCATTTTGAAAACAGCCATTCAACCGAAATAAATTTTAAATAAAAAAACAACGCCCGGTATTTTTACAAATAGATAAGGTTTAAATAAATCAAATGTTTTCTTTGATTTATTTAATTCCTATGAGAAATATACTTTTCAATATTTATATAGGCAAGTTTTTCCAAATTTTCAATTTTGTCTTGCTTAAACTGATTGGAGGTAAGTTAATCAGAAGTCGAATCATTTCAATAAGACCTCTCTAATATAATAATATTCATTACTAAATGACAAATGAACCGTAAAAAACTTTATTAACTAATCAATTGTAACACTTACAAAACTGGACTGCCATCTGCTAAATCGATCATTTTTCTTCTGTTTTGTTTATTTTCTCATATGCTTTTTAACGAAAAAGATCGATTTAGCCCTTCACTATGCCATCCCATTGGAAAATTAAAATATTGTGGTATTCCAATTAAGTCGAGTACGTGGAAATCACTAAACTTTAATATTCTCGTCTCAATAAACTTAATGATTCTCAATTTTCATTTATTTCTGATTCAATACATTGATGCATTTTCCAATCAAAATGCGTTATTTTTGTTAATTTTGATTTTATAAAAATTTCATAAATTCATCATTTTTTTTGCTTCTGCTCTATTTCCGTCAATCAAAGTAAAAAAAATCTCTCCATCTTTATATATCTTCATACTGTGCGAATTTTTACTTGTTTATTACTGTAAGAGTCCAACGTTCATCACCATCTTCTGAAAAATTATTATTACTGATTACAAAAAAAAAAAAAATCTGTATTTCGGGGCATGAATATATGGAGAAAAAAGTCAATTCACTTCACTGCAAGACGTAAGAGACAAGTTATCTTCAAGATTCTAGTCACAAATCATCAAGATAAAAAAAATCGAAAACTAAATGTACATGTACATACATACGAGTAGATGAGTAATATGGCAAACGCATACAAAAAACGATGATTTTGATGATTATAATGATTATTATATATGATCAGAGGTGATCGTTGATAATGGTGATGATGACGATGACGATCGAAGAATAAGAATATATTGTATAATAAGAAGTACGAGTATATAGAGGAAAAAATTGTCGTCTCGATTTGAGCATTTAATATATTAAATTCCAATTCGTCGTTTTTTTTTTTTCTTATTAAATCGATCGACGATCATAATGGTAATAATAATAATAATAAAAATAATAATAATCAACAGCACATTGACTTCCAATTAAATCGTTACAGAAAAATTATAAAAAAATGATTCCGCTGGTTTTGATATTCTATTTTGTTGTTGTTGTGTACACAAAATGATAATGTTTTCAAAATTGTTGATGATGATGGGGATATATTGATTGGCAGGGAGTTTGTATATATAAATATACATATATGTGATGTGATTCAATATTCAGTATTTTAGGTTTTTGGAGATAATCATAAACATCACTGGTTTATTTGTTCTTTGGGGAATTTTGTTCGCTACATGTTAATACAAAATAATTACAAAACCTCTACTGATCAAAAAGTAGTAATGCTTTTTCATTTAAATTGCGCAGGCTTATCCAAAAAATATTAAATCAATATCAACATGAAAAATAATTGAAATAGGTAATCGTAGAAATATCATTCTATTGCGAAATGATTTATAGTAAAGAGTTTTGTCAGGAACAATGTTTTGTTATGTCTTATGTGTAATTTCCACTGCTAACGTCTTTAATTTTTCGTAATAATATTTCATTTCGTCCTCATTTACAACGCTAACAAAGAACTGGAATTAGAAACTGGAAAAGCGAACCAACTAGTTCAATAGAGGAAGTTGAACCATAATCAGTGGCAAAATTCTTTTACCTGTCAAACAAACGCATTTTACAAATAACGGGAAAATTATTTACCAGAGCATTGGATATTCCAGCCATACTGTGTCACAACTATACTCAGGATATGATTGGAAATAAATTTAGTGATAATTCTTTGGATTCGGTATATGAAGAAATACCCTTAGACCATATTGTTAATAAACTGCCATGATTAAAGAAACATACTTAATCATATTTAAATATCCCCATTGTTAAATGTAATACTTTGGGGTGGTCCACCTATTTAATAGGTGGATTTAAATCTTAATCGATTTAAGCGATTGTACATTTACTATATTTTACAGGTTTTTACACTAAATTTCCAATGCTATAAATAGATCGGCCAGTCATATCTGAAGAGTGTTTGAAAAATAATAAATACGGAGTGTGAAAAGACTGAATTATATAAATATTCACCGAAGTATATTATATAATTTAACAAGTTATTTTTTATTTTATATATTATGTACTACACAATTTATTATTTAACTTAATAAATAATAAGCGGTTTTTACAGGACATTGCTGATTGGTACTCTGTCAAAAATCTGACCACATCGGTTTTGAGACCGACATAGCTGGTCTTATTATGAGGAAGGAGTAAAAAATTGTAATCTTTAAATTTTCATTTAAATCAAAAGAACTGTGTGGGTCCACGTCACTGGTGAGGCTGTGGGCATTCTAACTGATAAGCACAATACTCCTTACATGAAAAGTTGAATATCAAAAAGCTGCCGGTGATTGCTGCAATTGTTAACTTTCGATCAAAAAGAAACTCAAAGGACTTTTCTATTCGATGTTTCTCGCAATCCGAAAGACGTTTTGCTTGGATTCTTGGTTGCAGACCAAATTTTCTAGTTTTTAGAATGTCGACCCCAAAACTATGTCACTTTCATTTTGCCATTTGTATTGATTTATGACAATTCTTAGTAAGCAGCGAAGCTAGGGTAATTACCTCCACAACCCCATCCACAGATCCGCGCTTGGACATCAACGTCGCATTTAGAGCCATATATCACTTGCTTAGCCATATAGTATTCATTCGTCATGTCCAATTCTTACACAAACATTGGCGATGGGCCTGATCAACACTCATTGAATAATTAATTAATTTTTAAATTTTATATAAATTATTTTTAAATTCAAAATATGAATATTATTTAATTATAAATCTCGTTTAAATATTTTAATTAAATAATACAAAAAAATCGCTTTTTAATGTTTTAATGTAACATTTAATTTTAATTTAAAAATGCACACAATTTTATTCATATATTTTTGTTTTTTTTTGTAGAAAATACTTATAGATATTTTATTCACATGTACAAGAGGGCAATACGGGTAACATTCATAGGTACAAATATACAATGCGATACCTTGAATTATCGCATAAAATTAAGCAATCAAAGTAGAGAATATATATAAACTTATGCCGCAGATGTGAATTGATTCAAAAAGAGGGCGCTAACGGTGCTACGTAGTTGCCTTGAAGTGGAGGTCTAGAGGGCCGGGAGGTAAACCACTAGATAAAATAGAATATGGTATATAAAATTAATAAAACTTGTCGAGTTATATGAAGCGTTTTGTCACACTCGTTATACTTTTTATTATGTTACAAACAGTTGCCGATTGACCCGGAATTTTTATCATTTTATAACTTAGAATACCCAGCGGGTATATTCTATGGATAAGTGACGTAATAATATTTTACTTCTGCAACTTTCTTATAATATGCTGATTTGTGTTGTGCCATAAAATTCAATAATAATATTCTAAACTTTAAACAAGTTCTAGATAATCTGCTAATGTGTCGATTGGATTCAAAAGCGATCTATTCCATTTTTAAGATTAGCGAAAAAAATGTTAAGTTCAAATTTATTTTCAAAACCCTTATTATTTTTTTTGTTCAAAACGTTGTTCAGACATTTTCATGTAAGTATTGTAACGTTTAAAATAATGTACGATGATTTTTTGGAAAAGAGCAGTTTTGAAAATTAAATTTTGGAATGTACACGTTTTTACACGTACTTCTGATAAGTTTCAAAATGGAACTATTCCATATTTTGGTTTTTTATATGAATATGTGAAGGAATATATTCCTCTCTTTTAAAGCAGTATCTCTTCTTACATTTTTAAGTTATAGTTACGAATTTTCTGAGAAGTAGAATTCAATGATCCGAAAAAAAAAAGAGTTTTAAACACAAGATTTAATAAAGGGAAGAGTTTTGATCGGTTAAACAAGATTAATTATTTTTAAGCAAATTCAGAATTTCCAGCCACTAAATCTAAAATTCACTAAATGAAAATTCTTTGTATGAATAAGATTCTAGGTTTTACAAAAGTTGCAAAATCAAATTTTTAGAACTGTTCAACTTTCATTCAATCAATTTTTTTGCTATAAAATTCGATGTTTTCAATTTTAATAAATCGTGAAATTTAAAAAATACGTATATTTATTGAAATTGAAAATCGAACTTGATAGTTTCTTCACACATTTCACTATCAAATTTATATTAATTGCAGTAATTATTGATTTACTTTAGATTCAATTTGGTTTTGTTTTTGGTTTGCCGCCCTCGATGGTACCGTGTGAAGAGCCTTCTTTGCAACTTGAAGATTTTGGGTTCGATTCGTGGTGGTGATAACAAGAAGAAATTGGCCATGATTGGTTGATGTGAATGTAGTATTTACTATATTTACCCTGAACTCCACTAGAAGAGACTCCTTATATGTTTTACAAATAAAAAATAAAAACAACATTTTGCGATTCGTAAAAATTTTAAACTTTCCTAATAAGTTTCCAGAATAAACAATTTAAAATAGTTTAAATACCTACCTTTTTAGAAGTATCATAATTTGCCAACAAAAACTAATCATTAAATTCAAATTGGATAAATATTATTTAATATACAACATCATATATTTTGCCAACATAAATCAAAACCAAACGTTAATATTCCTGGATAATAAAAATAATTTTTATATCCTCATTAAAGCATTAAATGCTTAACATTAATCACAATTAATTGAAATTATCTTAATGCAAAATACTTTGTAAAACCAATTTTTCTCAATCATTTGTTAAAAAGGTATGTAAAACCATGTATCTGAGTTTACATAACAAAAAAAAAAAAAAAAAAAAAGATTCAGCAAGTATAATAAAAAATTGAATTTGGCTAAGAATACAAGACACAAAATTAAATTAACAACGCAACAAACCCATCATCATCTACAATGATTATCATTATGAACAACATGATTAATTTTTTTTTTTCAACACATAAGAAAATTGTGTACGTTCTTTATGGGAAAAACAAAGCAACAACCCTGGTAATGTTAACGAGAAGGAAACAAAAATTAAAGATAAAAATACGAAAATAGAATAAAATTAAGAAAATGATTAATTACTGAATTATTTTACATTAAATTAAATAAATAAAACAAAATAACAAAAATTATAAAGAAAAATTTCTATTCTATCCGTGATTTTTTCGTCGTCTTTTTGCTTAATAAATGTTTTTAAGTTTTTATTATTATTATTTTTTTGTTATCACAAGAGCACAAGAAGCACTAAATGGCTTTTAGTTTGGATTTTCACTTTTTTTATGTCTTGTTTTTATTTTGGAATTGCGTCCGTTGAAGGAATATGAACAAAATAATTTTCTTGATGTCAATGATTTTTAAGGAATTTCTTCCATTTTCATTGAGATGTGCACGGTTGGATATAATACAAAGAACTGGTGACAAAAAATAAATAAAAATTTACAGCAACAAAAAAAAATCTAATGTGCAGAAATATGAAGTTTAAGAATTAATTATAGGATGTAAATGAAGAATATAAAAATGCGAATGTGATATTGACACCTGGTTTAATTAAAATTAGACATACAAATTAACACTCGGCCCTACACTAATAAAAACTAATCCGAAACCCGAGAAGACAAAAACACCGAAACTAAACATAGAGAATGCAATTAAGAAATTAAATCTTATATTCATATAAGAATTAATGTCATAATCGTCACCGCATGCAACCAAAAAAATTAGATTAGGTATTGTTAAGGTTTTTTATTTTACAAAAAAACTTAACTTTTTATCTTAGTTTATATGACATCATAAAATAACAACAAAAAATTATTTTATGTGGATTTATAGTTTATGAACACTTTTGACACGAATGACTCATTTTTTGCGATGAAATTCGCACACAAATTAAATGTATGAATATTAAAAGACGTCATCGCTGATTTCGTCATTGGCACAGAGTTTTGCGATACTGCTAGATCCGAATTCTCTATCTTTGATGCCCTGGATATAGGACAATCGTAGAGAACGACCAGTACAGCCAGATTTCGCATTTCAAAACTCGAATTTTCTCGAGAAAGTACGAGGCCCCTTTCGTTGAAATTTAGCAAGAAATGTTCACTCTCCTTTTTCCATAATTACTTTGGGCTCCATAATAAAAAAATTATAATTTATGAAAAATAATTTTAATTTTAAAATAGCTTAATTATTAAATGAAAATCAAAAATATTTCATTGTATACAATTTTTTGGCTGTGTACAAGTTATGCATTTTTTTTTATTTTATGGAACACAAAGGTTATTTATTGTATTTTCAGTCTTCAGTTATCAGTTTATCAGTTAGTTCATTGTGTCCTATTGAATTGGGCTGAAAACGAACACAACAAATTTTACATTCTATGAGAAGCCATAAATCTAACCATACATGTTTGGATTTTCTTTAGAGAGTGATTTCGCACTATCTTTATATACAAACTTATCGAAACAGTTTAGGAAACTATAATTTGTTGAGAATGTTTCCAGGTGGGTGCGATCGGTTTTTTTTTACATATAATATAAGTTAAAAGGACTAAAAAATAGCCACTCGAACGGCTCCCTAGATGTCAGATAATTCCATTTGTCTATTGAAAGATGAAACAGGCTCACGCAGGCGAATATTTCTGAATCTTTGCCTGCTGGCTATCAATTTTAACTAAGAAATGTGCACCGGAATATTCCCACATTTATCAGTTCATTTCGTTTACCTATTTATTGGATTGCGAAACAGGGTCACAAAAGACCGACCAACCAACGTTTAAGAACCGCTGTCAATTTTAACTGACAAAGGTTGGTCGAATATTTAATAGATAGTCAAATATAAGCCAAACCGTGTCTTTACATTTTTAGTCGGCATTTGGCTTATTATGTATTTTTCACGCTTGGAGTGGTGGTAAATTTCTAACTTTTATGCATTTTGCAGTGTCAAATCAACTACATAGTAGTAATACACAGAGTTTAAGGATAGTTAAAATTAATATTATTTATTGATATTTTATTATTTGAGTTGGCTGCCGTTAAGAAACATCGATGATGATTTACGAATTATATATGCAAAATTATATAAATTAGTTTTTAAATTTTCATTAAATTATATAAAATTAGTTAATTATTTTGTATAATTTAATTTTTAAAAAATATCGTTTAAAAATTTCGTTTGAGACACTCTCTGAAAAAAATGTCTGCTTTAGGGATATATTCCCTTTATAACCTACTTTAAGGTAAAAACGTCAATGAGCTAATAGGATAAGACGTATAAATAATCTTATTATCTTATATCATAAGACGTATAAATAATCTAATCGGTTTATCTCGTGACCATTCCAAAATGATACGCAATTTTATTTTTATTTGTGCAGAAAACCAGATTGTAATTTGCAGTTTTATTCAACATACAATGTTTCAAAAATTGCGGATAGAAGAAGCTGGTAATCATCAAATGTGTAAATTATAACTTTTCCACCCAATTAAAATCCCGTTGCCCATAAGTACATATGTGTATTAGAACGAGAAACAAGTTGCGTCTAAATTCAAAACCGTAGAATAACTAATTCGCTTCTAATTACATGCAATTTATGTTTGGTAGTTCAGTAAAATAAGCACGCTTAATGTCTATGTAATGTACGAATAGGTAAGTAATGATTATGTGATTAATTTAACCGAAACATTATTTTTGTATCTTTTCGTTTTGGAACGACAGAAGAAAAACAAGATAACATATTCTACATTTTTCTGCAACTTACCCACCATTGCTATTCTTGCAAAAACACATATACATACATGAAAATATAATTAAGTATGATGTTTGTAGTTAAGGAAATAAAAATAATCATGACCATCAAATATATGATGACCGTAATAATGATAAAAAATATATAAGGAAATTGTCTTTCTAACAAAAGAAAATGATTGGTTAAGATGTTTAATTGTTTTTTTATTTATTTTATTTATAAATTATGTAATAAAATAAATCAGAAATAAGTAAATAGTAATAGTAAGTAAATTAGATTTTAGCTTTTATTTTATAATTTCAATAAAAGGAACCAACCCAATTTGAAATCTCTTCTGAAAAGAAATATTATAGATTAGAAGCATTTTACTGCGTGCAGCGCCAAGTTGTTCTAAGAAGAATTGCCGATCAATTAGTGTTCGGTTGTTTAGATTATTATTTTTTATGTTTTATAGCGGTTGTCATCTAGGTTAAACAATTTTCTTTACCTGCGTTAAAAAAGTTTTTTATTCAAAAATTATGGCCATTTCTTGTATACAAATTAAATATTTTTTACATTTAAATGGTGTAAAGGAGCGATTTAAGATATGTCAAGGTCTCTACTCCGCTAACAGAATTTCTCTGTAGTTCCATATACTGATGATCGCAGCACATTTGCCGTCTAGTAAAAGTCGGTGGGTTTTTTTGTTATCAACTACAGAGAGCTAGATGTGCTGCTACACCCCATATTGACAAACTGTATGATTTAACAAATATGGAACGATAGTAAAAAGCTAAAGGGGTTTTACATACTTTATCATGCAAAATTAGTTGAAATGAAAATGAAAAACAAAGGAAAAGTGAAAATGAAAGGAACACAAAAAAATAGAGACGATAACTGAATTAAGTCACAACCATACTTTAAAATGGTCATGGTATTGGACCGTTCATCTCTCTCCCTTTTTAGGCAATATTTAGCATGACAATTTTTATAAATTTTATAATTATTGAGACATGGTGAAATTTATATAGACTATAATATCACGCGTTACAATTTCAGAAATACGGAACGGACAGACAAATAAATTAAATTGCTAAAACGAATGATGCTTTATAGGTGGAAATAACGAAAATAATTAAGCAAATGTAAGCAAATGTAAACAAATGTAAGTAAAATGAAGATAACAATTTATAATGTATAATGAATGTTATTAACAATATAAATTAAATGATTAATATAAATCAATCTAATAATACCAAGAAATAATATGGAGGTCAAACTGTGTGGTAGCTAACATGCATTAAGTACCGCCATTTAACAAAATTAATTTAGGGATCCCCAGTCCACATTTAATAGAATAATGTCGCGGAAAAACTTCGAGAGGGCAGCCGATTGCCCTCTTCTTTGCTTCCCGCTTACTACTTCTCGACGGCGGTAATCTATTTTTATACACATAAATAAAAGTAACATCAGTGTCAGTATAGCTTACATTAATATATCGATATAATTTTTATCACTACACAGTGCCACTATACATGTATATATACATATATAGAGTTATAATATTAATTTTTTTTTTGGAAGTTTTTAATCTAATTAAACTCTTGCATTAATAGCTTACAAGGAACATAAAAATAAATAAATTAAATACCCTTTATTTAGCCACTGTAACTCAATATTGTTTTAATGTAGGGGGAGAGTAATAAAATCAAAATAGTTATGGTACATTATATTTGTTCAAGTAACCAACTCAAAGTAGGTACAAAAATATCCACTGCGTTAAACGAATTTACATCCACAATCTCATCATATCATTCAACAGTTTTATGATTGAACAATATAAGGACAATAAAAAAATTCCATATACATAAATACATTTCACCAAGCCTGGAACATAACCAATGTTACAATGGATCAGTGGTAAGTTTATTATGAATTTCTAATTCAAAATACCTAATTAAATTTATTTATTACATTGAAGCCTTAATTTCTTATTTGCTTACTAAAATGCCATGTTCATTGTAAAAATTAAACATAGGCTGCGGTGAATAATTCAGCCGCTGCCCAGTTTGTACTGCAAGTCACTCAAAAACGTATTGCAAAAATCTTGTTCTATTAAAAAGTTGTGCACTTTATTATTTTGTATATTAACAATATGTTGGTATCCAACAAGACGGCGGCGAAACAATGGCATTTAATTAAAATTTCCAACGGTCTATAATTATTATATTAAATGCCAAAATATGTCATAACATAAAGTTTTGCCATATTGGCAGAAAACTATTGTATAACATATGGCAAAACAATGCTATTTCATGTCTTAACTAGTTTGAATTTTAAATGCAGAAGCATAACTTGATATTAATAGCAGGTGGAGAGTAGGTATTAAGTATTAATGATCTTAAAATTTGAAAGTAATTTTGCAAACCAGATTTTGTTTTCACAAGCGAATTGACTAATGACTATGTTTTTCGCGTCGGCATAGACAATTTCTGATGTTCTCACCTATAGATTGTTTGGAAGTATATGTCCTTCGATTGCCCTCAAATAAAATTATACGTAAAATTACGTATTCGACGTAAAGAAATTATCTACTCCTCAATAATTAATACGTTTTATTGTGCAATTAGAGCAAAAAGTTATAATGGAACACCCTTTACAAAAATATTTTGTCATCCTGAATTATTATATCACTCCAAGCATATAAGTACACTTAATCCTAATCAATCATAAAGAAATTAATGACCACTTAACTAAATCTATGTACACGATTAATCAACTACTTGTGAAACGTTTACACAATCTAACATTCGGCACATTTAATAAATGTGACTTTTAAGTAGTAAATTTTGTAATCCGATAAAATCTGAAAACAAAACAAAAATTAAATTTTCTATGTTAATGCGTCTTGGCGCAATATTTAGTATACATGTACGTACAAAAAAATGTGCAAGTTTCACACAGAACACAGACAATTAATTAACTTTGACTCTACAATTAAACTTATATGAGACACATTAGAAATTACATTATATATGTACGTATTCAGATCGTATATGGTATGTACGGTCGATTTCATTATACTTGCGTAAATGCATAAGACGATTTGACATTCTGTTCTAAAAATCTCAAAAATAAACGAAATAAAAAACAATTAATCGACTAAACTTTTAAACTTAAGTAAAAGAACAATTGAAAACATTTTATTTCTTTTTATGACGATTTCAAGAATTTTTTTATTTTTAAGTAAAATTAATTTCTTATGTTCTTTTTATTGTTTTTGTCGTGCTTTTTTAGTTATACGAGATTATTGTTTGTATTCTTAAAACAAAAAAGCATCAAATAAACAAAACAACTAAAACAAAAGAAAAAATTGTAAGAAAATGGTCTTATAAAAATAAAAAGAAACAGAACGTTACATATAAAATGTCGTTATTTTGTTTAACTACTTTGACATTTTAACCCAAAAATTATATTTTTTAATTCTCTTTGATAATAAAACTGTGATAAGAAAGACCTATATGAAAAATTTAAATTTCGACAGAAATATTATATCCTTATGATCCTATAAAGGGAAACTGTTTTGTGGCTCGAAAATAAACAAATATTATTGAAACGAATGTGACGGTGGTGGTGTTGAACACAATTTTTATGTGACGAAAAAAATCAACACTTTTTTAGATTTAAATCTGTAGACATTTTTTAAAGGATAATAGAACGATAATTGATAAATTAAGATTAACTTTAATACTTTTATACTAAATACAAAATGTATTGCTTGTTTTTGGCAATTCAAAAATGTAACAATTGGATTATGATGATGATGCATTATTTGATTTACTATAGCTAAATTACTCATTGTTAATGTGAATTTCTCTTGAAGAAAATCCTTGATTTAAATTCGCTCAATTGGCTAGGGCTGCAACAGGGCAGAGTAAGGGCAAGGTATGGTGGTTTGGCGTCTATTGGAGGGGGGGATCAAAGTTGAGTAGATTAATCTACCAGCTCCGTAATCTTCCAGTAGGGTGCGCATCACGTGAGCTGTTCTGGTCTTGTCATTAGGCAGCTGCGTGATGGGTACAATTGTTTAAGGGGTAACCTGCTCACAATTCGCAAGTGTACGTACTGCCTCCTCGTGGTAACCACTGGTAACAAAGGCCAATTGGCACATTTTTGGCCATTTGGCACAGGCTAAAGTACGGCGCTAAAGGAGGAAACCTTGACAAAAAACCCTAATCTAAGGTGGAACAGCATATGCCGAAAGATGAATGGCTGATAGGTTAATCAGCCCAAAATATGCGGACTCTGGATACCAGGCACCCTCCAGTTTTATTTAGCCTTCCTGTAGTAAAGCTGGGTGACCTACAGGTGATTTGCAATTCCCAGCAACTCGTAAGAGTAAAATCAAACGGAATACGGGGCAGGAGTAGGAATATACGGGAGTGGGACAACCCTCTCGAGGTCCTTGAGCTCCAATGCTACCGTCTTTCTAGCGGAACTACATGCTGTACTAAACATCTAGGAGGGAGAGCAATAAGCCCAGATAGTATGTATCACGTACCGGGAGGCAGTATTTTCAGGTTCATTAAGAACCTGAATATTGACTGGACTGATAATTAAGCTGGGACCAGCACAATAGATCTTTTATGTCGCAGTGCGAAGTGGCTGATCGCCCGCATGGCCTCCCCCCCCCCCCAAATAATAATAATAAGGGCAAGGTATGCTTAAGGGCGAAAGATCACGTCATTTGGTGCAAATTTTTAATAATTTTTCTTTTAATCGAACTTACAAACAAATTAAATTGTTATGCGAAAGTGCAGAGCAACACAATTTTGAAACTGCTACCATACAAACCTTATTACTTAATTATACATATTATTTTACAAAATGAAGAAAATTGCACCAGATAAAAGTCTTTCGGTAATTTAAATTATGTACAAAAATAAAAAACATTTTATATTTCACACTTTATTTTTATTTATAAAGATCTAGATTTCGAAAGCTACATTGCTTTCATTATCAATACTAATTACATCTTTCGATAATCATTGCATTTAATAGTCATATTTCATTCAATTCTAAATTGGAATTTGTTGGATGAATATTGAGTTGATGATATTTCAATTTCATTTCAAAATTGATGTACATATATTACATACATTTTTTAGTCTTTAAATTGATTGGTTAAATTATGCCTAATATACATTATACAACAACGAAATCAGTAAGCCCTTTACGTAGCAATACGGTTTAAATAATATACTTGTTAGCAACTAGCAAATCTTTAAGAACTTTTCGTTCAGCTTCTTTTAATTTATTTATCACTTAACAGAGCAAAAATTAAGACACAAACTATATTATACCCGCCAAAAATTTCTGTCTGTCATTACTCGATTTTGTCAAAACGAGATTATCACATTTTTATAATTTGATAATCCCAATTCAATTGCAAAAAAACAAGAATTTTGTAATGCCACACACGTTTTGCAGCAAAATATGATTTAAAAATCCCAAAAACCTGTACGCTTATTTTATCAGCACATCATAAATGCTGCATTAGACTTTTACTCTTTCTGAGGTATAAAGCCACACATAAAACTATCACTAATAAAAATATTTAGAGGCTGCAATTTTTGCAAAAAAATTCCACACTACTTTTATAAAAATTTGAATACACTCACCGAATACTCAAATTCCTTGATTTCCGCTTTGCGGAATTTTAAATGTTCATCTTAAATGTTGAACATTTTTCTGGTTTCCAGTTTACATATTTGAAATTCTGAGTTCAATTTTTTCAATTCAGTTTTGGTCAATTTTCGAGATTCGGTTTAATGTAAATTAAAATATATTTTATAGCAGCTTGAAGTTATTGTAAATTTCCTGAGCTTATTTGTGCTTCGTTGCAAAGGGTGAATTAGAGTTCAAATTAATAATTCAGTTCAAACGCTTATTATCATAATTTTTGACTTTATTCTGGAATTTTTTAAAATTTTTGAAATCTTGAGTGAGTCAATTAATCACACTGAAGTGTGCACTGGGCTCAATTATCAACTTTCCTTGGCAAAATAACCAATTAGTTAACTTATGTAGTTTTTTTTAATTCTTGCCACGATTATAATAATGTGTTCGTTGCCTTGGGACTTAAAATAACTCTTTCGTTTACCCTACCATTTACCAATAGTTTTTCGTAAGGTCGGACTTACCTTATTTCCCTCTTATTATAAATTATATATAAGAAACTCTTGCTATAGCTACTGTACTAAAATGTTTTAATTGTAAAGAGCTATTGCTATAGCTATAGTTATAACTTGAGCTTTAGGACTATTATGCCTTCAAATAAAATCGTTAATTACGGACCGAAAAAAAAAAAATAATTTTAATTAACTCAAGCGAAATAGGTATGTATATATTTTCGGTGCAAACAGAACTTGCTTCGATCATTATATAACCATTTTAAATTCTCCAATTAATTATCAAATCTGACAGGAAAAACTAGATGCTTGTCTCTCGGCTTGTGAATCTCGCAATGTTGTCCACCACGCAATAACCAAAAAACCCTAAACCAAAATCTTGATTTAAAAAATTTTCCATAATTTATAACTTGCCGCCGTTTTTTGATTTATTAAAAGTAAATGACGTCACGTCACAATAATAAAACATCAATAAAATAATGATAATAGTTGTAATAAAAATAACCATAATAATTAAATTCAATTCGTTTGTAATAAGTTTTGCCTGCGTGTGTGTATTTTCTATGTGATTGGAATTTATAATTTAGAAATTATAAACAAAACATTGTAAAATACAGTAAATGCGAACGAGGATTCGAAAAAGCAGAAGAAAATTATAACATCTAAAGATACGTAAATTGTAATAAGTATGTATAAAAAATAAAGAAAAGAAAATAGGCGTCGACACACTAAATACACAATTTTTACAAAACAAGTAAAATTGGTAATAATAATAACAATAATAAATCATGGTTTGTGATTGGTCGAAGCTTTAATCCAATCGCTATTAATTACAAGATATTACTATTACTACTTTTTACTATTTTTTTTCTAAATCTATAAGTATTCTTACTATTATCATAGAAAATGGAAAATGCGCATGACGGTGAGATGCTACGGGTACGGTCTGAATGTTCAAGAAAAATGGAGTTTTGAAATAATGATTGACGTCGTTTATAAATTATGGAAAATTGTTGAATAATTTTCGAGACAAAATGTCTAAGACGGCGTTTAATTTATAAAATATTTTAATTTTTAATTGAGATGATGGACAGTTAAATTAATTGTTTTGTTTAGTTACAATGCAGTTTGATTGGTTTATATGGGCTTTGCTTAACAAATTGTCGTCTGACTCTAGAGAAATAGTTTCAAATACAATATCCATAAGTTTTTATCCATAATTTTGTAAAAAATTGTCGTCTGGCTCTAGAGAAACAGTTTCAAATATGATGATCTATAAGTTTTGATCCATAATTTTATAACAAATTGTCGTCTGGCTCTAGAGAAACAGTTTTAAATATGATATCCATAAGTTTTGATCCATAATTTTGTAACAACTTGTCGTCTGGCTCTATAGAGAAACAGTTTTAAATATGATATCCATAAGTTTTGATCCATAAATTTTGAATGCGGTGCGGACTAAATTTTATAAAAGCGTCACAGTAAAATTAAAAACTATGCATTTTGTCTTCTTGGGGAATAATATAATTATGAGGCTCTCTTCGTCATGTTAACAAATTAAAACTCGCTTCCGGTTGACGTTCATCTTTCATTGATTCCGTGATCTTTCAAGTTACATAACGAAAATATATTAAATATAATGCCCTAAAAATTTGTAACTAAGGAAACATTTTGGGCAAAGGGAGAGTGTAATGTAGACATTGTGAGAGTATGAATTTAATTTTGAACCCGACCATGGATTATAGTCATAAAATGATACTTGAGACTTGCGATTTTCATTTACATTGTTGTTTGGATAAATTTTAATAATATTTTATGAGTAAGTCTAGTACGTATGCACTACATGGGCCGAAAAGATTCTTGTATTGATAGTAAAATGCAACGTTTTTAGCAATATTTTTTAACTCAATACACTTCCACTTCATCCAACGATTTTCCAACATTTTTTTCCAAACATTGCCGTGAAGTGAATACTCGTTCGTGTTTTTGATCGATACTGACTCAACTTCACTTTACGATGACTCAATACAATATCATGGATTTTTTCAATCATTTCTTTGTCACCTCTTTTGGTTTCATCATCGAAAACAATTACGACCGCGCTTAAATTCACCGACCCAAAAACGGACAGTTTCGTAGGATGGTGTGTCTACTAGTTCAAAAGTTAGATCCATATCCTATTTGATATCGGTTGCCTTTCAAACAAAGATAATGAATTTAGTTTATTTTCATTCAATACAATATCATGTGATTTTTAATATGTTCCGAAAATTGTAAGAGAATTCAATCCAGTTTCGAACTGATGAGCTTATGATTATGAAAAAACCAATCTTCTCATCAGGCCGCGGCGACTGGACTGATTATACCACAATTTACATTCTATATATACAGAATGTGATGTGCGTTAAGTACTAGCGAATCATACTAATACAGATGAACTCTCTTACAATTTTTCTTCTTCACAATATTCACACAGCTCTATTTCTGTGTACGCTAATTTTTACTTTATTAATTTTTTGTTGAATGTTAACTGTGTATTTCTTAGGAACATATTAAAAATCATATAATTAAATAAATAGAATTCTGTCTATTAGTCGGTTTCGTTGAATTACTGTTCGTAAATACTAATATACTTCTAGTGTTAATAAAAACACATTTAAAAAGGTCTAATCACCGGTAGCATATTAGAAATTACATGAATTAATTAACATTCAACAAAAAATTAATAAAGTATAAACAATATCATGGATTTTGTCAATCATCCAGTTTTATAGGATGGTGAACACACTCGTCCAAAGTTAGATCCATATCGTTTTTGATATCGTTTGCCTAATAAGCCTTCCAAAGAAAGATAATGAACTGCACCCACCATGAATTTGAAATCTATCGATTCTTCGCAAAATGCAGAATACGAGTATGTCAATTTTGTTGCTTGTGAAATGCAAACTAAATGACCGATCGACTTGAAAATGTAAATGGCACCTAATAAAATATTCAATTTTCGAAATTTAATAATGATAATTCTTTACACCAAGTCGCATTTTTCGACCAAAACCCCTGCTCAAATATTTGATATGACTGTAAAGGCCACTATACATTTTCTAAACGGTCAGTATAGTACAAATGTTATTATTATTTTTAATTATTATAATTTCTAAATTATATTTTTTTCCATAATTTACTATCTAAATGACGACTTAACATTAAATTCAGTCACTTACACTAAATCTCGAAAAATATACAGGTCCCATTTATAATTATAATGTATGTATTTATTTTATGTGCGCTATAAAGAATAAAACTATCATTTTGCAACATAAATCAACATCTAAACACAAATCATCAATGAACGGCGCAAAGTGAATGCGAAATACTGTACTGTTTTTAGTTTATACTCTCTGTTGGTATGTTGTAGGCATAATTTATCTACACATTTTAGAAATCTTCTATTCGATAATTTATGGCACATTATTTTCAATAACTCCATAAAATATATCATTATTATGTATGGAAATTTATTTATTTTTTTTATTGAAAATGGGAAAATTTCTGTTTTTTTATATCACACAAACCTACACTTCCATAAACAAAATCGAAATAGAGGCTGTATAATAAAAAACTCAGTGGTCATCATAGGCATAATTATAAATGACACCAGTATGAATCAAATGATGTCATTAAAAATTGATTGGCGAGCAAATTTTTTTTTATGATCTTATTTAAAATATGTAATAATTTTTTTAAGGTTTCAGGGAGAATATACCAATTTAATTGGATGATTAGCCTGTCATGAAGTTGTACATAGAATATAGAAAAATTAAAATGACAGTTGATTGCTGTTGCGGTATTCAAATAATTGGTGCTATAGTACACGTTATATACTCGTAGTTTGATAGATTTGCAATTTATTAAGTGAATTAGTTGCAATATTACTTTATTACTATAGAGGGAAGCTTGATATTTCTACAATTTGTAATTAAGCAAAATGGTCGTCCGTGTAATATTGCCGCTCGTGCAAAATGTCTTCCGCCTAGTTTAAATGGCTACTTTGCTTTTATTGTTATTTATACATAAACAATATTGATGATTGAATCGGTGATTTATAATTTTATTGTGTGTCAATCAAAAGACAACAATAACAACCGTAATGGCAAATCACAAAAAAATAACATTAAAACTGTAATGCAAATCAATTATTACCGATTAATCGCCATTTTGATTGATTTTAAATTAATTTATAGCCAATTCATTCACTTTTGAATCGCGATAAAACACACGGTAATATAGAGGCTATAAATTTATTGTACACACTTATTTTCATCTTCTCTGTAGCAATTTTTGTTTGCTTTTAAATACATTTTTGAGATTTCAGATTAGAGATTTGTACCCATATGTAGTGAGACATGTAATAGATTTTGTGGGTAGACATTCTGGATTTTAATTTATTTGTCTTATGCGTATTTATAAAGATATCAAAATAAATGAATTGGCTGGATTTAAAAAAGTTCATTGCTTTGGTATAGAGGTTTTGATCTTTACGTATATAATAAAGATAGCAAAATTAAATTTCTTGATTAAATTGACACATTATTTCATTTCAATCAACAAAATATCAAATTTCCTAACTTTCAATCAACAATTTATCTCATTTTTCTTAAACTTTTTCCCGTCATTACATTAGGAAAAATTAACCGCGAGCACCATTAAAAAAATAAATCAGATGACATAAATGATCCAATCTATATATGTATGTATATATACAATTCGATCCTCACAAAAAACCGATCATATCACCTCATCTGTCATCATAATTTTATATCAAATCAGTATACACTCTCAAAACCACAAATTTAATTTCTGATCTAAATCCAACTTCCATCAAATTCCAATCAATATACCGCGTGCGTTTTTATTTCATTTCAATTGAAAACAATTATAAAAATTAAAATCACAAAAAAAAATTAAATTTTCTTTTATTTTCAATTAAAAAAAAAAAATAATAATAAATGAACATAAAAATTAATAGCGTTGACAGATGTCAAATATCAAAAAGACGTTAAAACGATTTCGTTTTGTTTTTCTCTTAAGATTTCATTCGAAAATTTATGATTCGATTTTTTTTCTTTTTTGTATACAATTTTTCCCTCTTCGATCGATGTTCCTTTTCATTCGACGTTCGATCTCATAAATTTATAAAAAATAAATAAATAATTGAAATAAAAAAAAAAAAATGATGAATATTTTAATAATTAAACCGTGGAATTTTAAAGTTAGGATTTTAACGAGCACATTTATTATATTTTGAGCTTGACAATCGAGATGAGGGATTATTGCGCTTTAAAATTAGTTTGCTCTTTGGAACGAGATGTTAGAATTGGTTAAATAAATGTATTTTTAATTAACAACCCATCTATTTTATGTGGTTACTATAAACAAGACCTTCTTACGTATAAGTGGCCAACGCAAAAGATATACAAATATTTTCGACTATAATTTAGAATAAGTTTTATACACGATAGAGCGATCGTAATTTTAACAACACATCCACCTATTGCTGAAAATATCGTTCAGTCATTATTTCAGATCACAATACGATCGGTCGTGGTTCGATTCAACATGTCACATCCAACCGCACTAGGTCCACTCCTGGACTACAGACTCGTCCCAATAAAATCACGTAAGTAACATTTCGTTTTAGTACATTTAAATTAAATCTTATTTTTAGAAAGGTTTCCGATTTTTATCCTTTTTAGTCTGCGGTGAAACATTTGAATGAAGACAAATGAAATATGGAATATGAATCAGACAAATTTTATTTTATATGAAAAGAGGAAAAAGCTGATGCTATATACTCACGTAAACAGGATAATTCAGCCTGTTTGCCTGCAACCTTTTGGTACCTCTTTTCCATTAAACTAAAACCAGTTTATAGGTTAAGAGGAACCAAACGAGAAAAATGTGTAATGTGGGATACTTGTACAAATAGGCTATAATTAGGCCGGCTTCTCTAAACTTAGAAAAAATAATTGAATAAAGGAAAGAGTACAATATAGTACAGCTACCGAAAAAAAGTTTAGAAAAGAGCAGATGCTCAAAAAGTGAACCTCCTGTACTCTTTAAAGAGTACGTCTGGTAACTCTATTCTTGAAAAATAAATCTACAAAATGCTTAATTTCGGATCTCGAAGTTATAGAAAAGTAGATCAAAATCGACTTGTAAGATTTAACCTAAACAAACATTGTGAGATAAATAAACGCTTGTTAAAAAGAGAAACATATAACCTTCACTAAAATTGAGTTCTAGCTAGTTCAAATTTTACCATAGCAAACTACTGATTTATAAGGCTTAAGCGCTACCTGCTACAGCCTCAGCAAAATCTACTAAATATTAGCTAAGTTAACTAAAGAAAACTAATTTTACCGTAATAAATAATTCAAACTTCATGAATCCTCGACATGTAACAGCATAAAAAATTGAGCAGGGTAATGGTGATAAGGTAACAGTAATTTTGCTATGAAATGCTGTAAACTTATACTAAACACAAGCTACAATTCATGTATTCCGGACAAATTTTCATTTTTCATAAGTCACTGTACTAGGTTGGCTGAAAAATCACACTATCGATCAATATTTTTACAAAATGCAATTAATTTCAATTAATTGGGTACATTAAGCTTATTTTGATATTATCATAATATTAAGCTCTTTCTGACAAAACCTACATGTTTGTTTACAAAAAATATCCACAAACTGTTTATACAAAATCTAGCAATTAAAAATTACAAAAAAACTTACTTGTCACACACTAAAATAAAAACTAAAATAATTAATTTCCTATCTCCTCCGACGGATAACATATAAATCAATAAACTTATTCATTATTTCTGTTATTGTTGTTGTTAATATATTTTTTATTTTTCATCTTATAACAATCTCATAAATTTTCTTTTAAATAAGAAAAAATAACACAAAATGTCTTCTTATAATAATTTCTGATTTCTCGTCCGTCGTCTCACTTAAACTATTGGGTCATTGCAACAAAAAACATTTTTTTTTTTCAATTACTGTAAAAAAATATTTTCTAATAATTATTTATTTAGTTTTTGTTTTTTAAATTAAATATCGTGTTTATGATAACTCTAATCAATAAATTTTATTTAAAGAAATAAATAAGAGAATAATATTAGAAAAATCAAAGGATAATTAAAGAAAAAAAAAATTGGTGAATATTTAGGTGAGTGTAGTTTTACACAACAATTTTGCACTTTGCGTTTCCAGCATGTTTTGCTGTCCTATCACACGAAAATGAATAAATTTTTCATTTACATTTTTATTTTTTATTTTTTATTTTTTATTTTATATTATTGATTATCTATCTTGTTCGAAAAAATGTTAGATACAACAACAAAAATTTACAAAACACAAAACAACACGAAATCGCGACAGTAATTTTTATTTATTTCTTTTTTTTTTTACTTTAGCGAGTTTTTCTTGTTGGCGGTTTGTATTTTACTTCGCACCGTTTGTTGGTGTCGTCGTTATTGTTGTTATTGTTTTGATTAGTTTTTCGCGAAATGCCCATACAAATATAACGCGAAAAATTGTGAAAGAGAAATTTTCAGTAATTTTTCAGAAAGAATTGATAACACAACTAAAAATATGTACTGTTAATGAGTGAAATTGTATTTTAAACAATTTTTTTTTGATCAAAATAACAAGAAAGGGAATGATTGATTAGGCGTGGTGTGTGTGCGGTCGACAATTTGACATGTACATAAGATCGTATAAAATAGATTGTAAGATTTGGAAAATTTAACTGCGAAAAAACGATGGAGTTCAGTTTTTATTATTAATTAAGTTGTTAGAAATTATGTTTGCTCAATGGTGACGCAATTCAAAGTTATATTACGGGTTTCCTGTGGGAGTTTCAGAATAAAACAACTTTATTAGTATACGTTTTTGAGCTAATCAAAATGTTATCGGAACAAAATCAACATAATAATTATAAAAACAACAACTACCTAGTTCCGAGCGTTAAAACCGCTCATCATCAGGTTATTTTCAGGTATTTTTAAAATAACCTGATGATGAGCGGTTTAAGCGCTCGAAAATAGTTGCTGTTTTTATAATTATTATAAATAAATAAAAATATTCACAATTAAAGAAAGTGATAAATTTAAAAGCTTTTGTTTTTTTTAAAAATTGAGAAAATTGAAAATTTATTTTAAATATTGTGAAAAGTTTTTCGTCGCAAGATGTTAATAAATATATCTCGATAATTGGGACGCTTTTGGACGTCAAACCTTAACTACAAATCATTTTACAATTTATAAAAGCAGGAAGTACATCTCACCGATGAATTCAGATTTTAGCAATAGAATTGCGGTAGACATTTGCGTAGACGTCGAAAGACGGCAAAGACGTTCATCGTCTTTAACGCGTTCACTGCCTTGCTCTCGACAGTGCATTGTCACCAAAAGCCTTTTCCAACATTTTCAATGTTTAGGAAGGCAAAATTCCACTTTGGAAGCAAGATTTGATGCAACTTATTTGCTGAACTGATTTTAAAAATCGAGAAATGTAATTTTTTAGATGAAATTATGAAATTAAATAGGCGTATAGCCATTGACCAGCGAGTCTTTAAGAAATATAAGTAAGAATGCGATCATAGAAACATACATGCTACTGACCAGCGAAACTTTAAGAAATTTTCGTTCAGCTTCGTTAAATTTGAATTGTCATTTAACATTCTTTAACAAGAGCGAAAATTACCGCCCAAACTGAAGGAAGAAACGTCAAACACTGAAACATGGCCTATTTATGTTTTATTAATTAAACTAATGTTTTATATATATTTTAAATATGTACATAATATATTATGTAGTGTAATGTGACAAAACAAATATTGCAAAATAGAATTACGAATATTCCTTATTTTTTGTTGTCAAAGCTAAAAGTTTAATTTGATTGAGAAAACAGATGAGGAAAAATATCACAACTTGTAGTATATATATATATATATATATATATATATATATATATATATATATATATATACATACATATATAAATATATATATATATAATACAAAAAGTCTAAAGCTCAACATTTGAAATATTTAAAAGCCCCGAAAGCCGTCAATAAAACAAATATATATTTTGATCCAAATTGTTTTCAAAGAGAGCATTATCTCATCAATATACTAGATGCTTCTCACGGAAAATATCAGGATGTTGTTTCAATCGACCCTCTAGCAAATTTTCAATATTTCTTTTCGCATATAGATAAAACAATTTGTTTCAAAAATAGCCATGTGCAACAAGATGGGAAAAATAATAATCAAGATTATTCGATCGCTTCATAACAGATACATATGTACCTGTTCATAAATAATTTCACGATTACTTTTCAATATCACAATATTTATAGGCGCAAGAAATGGAACTATTTTTCGCCATTAAATCATAACGGTTAATTAAAAATAATTTAAAGTTCCGGTGTAATTAATATAAGCCGAGAATGCAAGAAACTACATACGAATACATATTTATAATTCTACCATTACGCGCAACGATGCTGCAACAACAAGCAAATTGCAATCTCTATATCATTTCATCCACGCATTTTCATTTTTCCGTTTATTTTTATTTTTTTCATATTCTATGCAAATTTATACGTGTATGATCGCGTGTGATCGTAACTCATGTATTGTAAGTTTTGATCATCTTAACATTCTTTTTTGCTAATTTCTAACGATATTCCGCCAAAACACATGAATCTATACACATACTGACTTTCTAATTTCGGCGTCTAAGTGGCGCGATTTTTTTGTATTTTGGTAGTCATCTGTAGACATAAAAAAATTAAATGACCAACGGTTATAAACGGTATATTTTGTCCTTTTAACAATCATTTTTTGAGTAATCTCTAATTTATCATATCGTTTGTCATCATATGGGATATGTCCCGTAGAAAATATATCAAAATCCTGTTTTCTTTAAGAAACGCATATGTAAATAAGTATTTTTTGCGCGATGGTCATTCTGGCCCGGTGTTACGAAATTTTCTCATAAATTTCTTTAAAACCAGTTAGCAATCCTAAAAGTATAAAATAGTCTAATTCTCATGATCGAATATAATTTTCGGACATTAAGATTATTTTATACGATCGAAAAAACAACCAAACCTCGTTCATAAATTTTTTTTTTTTACTGGTCATCACGCAATCCTTCATAAGAAGTAAATGTATAACCCTTTATTTTCTACGTGATTTTCTTTATGAAATACTGTCTTGTTAAAAAAAAAACATTTTTAATAAAGGATGAAGTGAAATAATATTATTAAAAGGGGTGAAATTGAGACTAAGAGTATTTCAAAAAGGGATCGCAATGACCATTACTTTATCTTCTCTTAAGAAATAAAAAATTGCATCGCGCAATTTAAAAGAAGCAAAATGGTTAATCCATAGGATTTTATTTATTTTTTTAATGAAGGATGACCCCTTGTTTGGATGACATTGTGAAAAGGTCATTACGACCGGACTGGACAAACCTGTTTTTTTTAATAGTACACAAACTTAAATTGATATGATTTTCAAAAATTTTTCAGTTGATGTAATTTTACCTTTGGAAAACGCAAGTCTCCCGATCTAAGGGTAGGTATATCTATTTTCGTGAGAAATAAAATTTTTTTGGTTGATAGAATTTTTGATAAATAATTATAAGGTTTACAGTTTGGGCCGTTAAAATATACGACAATATTCATACACATACACGGTAAATCGAACATATGTATAAGATAAAATCACCGGATGAATGAATAGTGAATTGCACTTTATTTTTGTGGTTATTTTTTGTGTCTCGCTTTTATTCTTCAAGCAGACCAAAAAAAAAAAAACGTAATTTTGCAAGATAAAATTCTTAAATTTCAAATGCGATGATTTTATTCTGCAAATTATTATCTCATTGTTGCACTGATGTTGTTACATTTTTGGTATTCAGCATTTTACAAAATTTATTTCAAAATAAAATAATTTTAATTAAATTATTTATAATTTTTTGTTTTATTTAAAAATAAATAAAATATTGTATAAATTGTAATAAATATTTAATTTATTTTTGTAATTTTGTCACGTACTTAAAGAAATACAACGAAAAAAAAAAAAAAAATAATTATAAGAAATGATAAAAATTTAATTTAATTTTATTTATTTTTTAAATTAAAATACATTAATGGGTAAAATAAATAAAAAAAATGTAGTACATGTTCTTAAGGTATAAAATGATAAGTTTTTTATTCTGTAAGTGATCTGCCATCTACATAAATCCAACACCGCGCTGATAATAAATCCTCGTTCTGTTTGTTATGGTGGACAAACAATCTATTAAAATCAAATTAAAAAGTCATAAATTCATCATCACATGATGATCCACGAAATGGACTTCCTTTTGTTTGCGCGGATTGAATGTAGAAATCTTCTTATTTATTTATTTCTTGAATCATGAAATGTTCATAAATTAACATAAAATAAAATTATATTTTGTTATTTTCCAGTCTCTCCGTTCAATCATCATCATGAAGATTTGTAACGGATTTCATTTATTTTTCACGATCATTATTATGATTACATATGATCATTTATTTCGTTTCTTCTTGCGTCTTCTGCTGTTTGGATGATGCTTGTGTGCGGTAATAAGGTTCATCTCGCAATATGCGCCAATACATAAAATTCGATTGTGATCAATATATAAAAATTTATCATCAAGATAATTTAAGTTTATTTTCTAATTTTCCTCTAATTGTACATCCCGTTGCGTGATTTATTTATGTGGCGATATCCAAGATAACAAACAAAGTATAAATAATAAAATGTAATGACAATTAAGATCGTGAATAATGAAGCACTGTCGATTGTTCAAAACAACAACGTTTTTGGGTTAAACTCTCGCAATTTTTTCGTGTACTTTCTCCTATTCTTGAATTTTTTCCACGTTAACGGAAAACGCATTAATTCGATTCTCGCATGCACATCTTAAGGCGATACAAATTTATGAAAACAAACAAAACCTTGCATTTTTTATTACTTATTAATCAATTGAAACAACTTCATTGCAAACTATTTATGGTTGGATATTTTTAATTGGATTTTATTTATTTATTTATATTTTGCAACCAACATTAAATATACGTAAATTTTATACGAGTATATGTATAGCAACACTTTTTATTTTTATTTGATTTTTCTCTTAAGATATAACTCATTTAAGAAGATCTTAATCATGCATCATCATTACCATCATCATAATTATCACATGGTTTGCTAGTTCGCTTAATTTAATAATAATAAAATTAATTATTATTTTATTTTTTAATTATCAATAATTTTTTTTCTGGTAATTGTTATGTTTTAAGTTAATACGTTATAGTTACCAGTTAATACTATACAGTAAAGTACTAAAAACTTAATAAACCTCTCTGCGCATATTCATGTTCTGTTTTGTTTTTACCCGTTCCCATATTGTATTCGAATGAAAGGTCTATTCTCACTTTCGGAAATAAGGTTTCAAAAGATTACAGCATAGATTAGATTAGACTTAATGCGCTAAACCTGCAAGAAATCGAAAAGAAAACTGCTAAAATCTTGAACTGCTTCTGGAACTTGATCGAACGTATACCTACTTTCTTTAATGTAAAAATTCCCATTTTGTAGTTCCCGAAGATTATATTCTAAAATGCTGAGCATCTCTTGAGTAATAATACATACAGAGAGCGTGAAAATGCATAAAGGGAAGACACAATTGGAGTTCAATTGGGTTTATTTACAATAAACTTTAACACTAGAACTACCAACCCGTCAAAATGACGGATTGACATTTATTGAATTTATTTTGTTTTATTATTATGTAAGAATTATTTTAGAAATGTATGATGACTTTTAATATGGCAATAAAGTAATTATAATAAAAATCATCAAAAATTTACAAAATAATTCTAACATAATAATTAAAAAAATTAATTCAATAAATTTAAATCGATCATATTAGTGTTAAATTGTGGAGGATTGTTAGAACCGCAAGGGATCTCCCCACCCTAGGGAAAAGAAAGATTATTAGGGACTGGGTTTTGAGCGTATAGGGACCTGAAATATTACAAGTATGTGAATTCCGTTTGATTTGACATCGATCACTGAAATGCTTTAAAAAAATCGATAAATTATTTCGAAGACAACAACATAGTACTTGTCTACGGACCTTCAT
Source organism: Tipula vernalis (assembly GCA_958295665.1). Classification (NCBI taxonomy): domain Eukaryota; kingdom Metazoa; phylum Arthropoda; class Insecta; order Diptera; family Tipulidae; genus Tipula; species Tipula vernalis. The sequence continues at coordinate 1,112,329 of OY282560.1, forward strand.
AGAGAATTTGTTAAGTGACTTCATTGAGTTCTGTCGGGCAAAGAACTCATCAGATAGCTTAGTATCTTGATCGAAAACCACATAAACTGCGATGAGCAATTTTGATTTTCTATCACTACAGCTCGAAAACTATTTCAGTATTTAGATGATATTATTGAATTATTGGTAGACGGAGCTTGTTTAGGATGTCTATATTAATGAGTTAAATGTTCGACGCAAGGGAATGAATGGAGAGAATGCTTAACCGTTATACTGATGAGGTTATCCTAAACGTCTAAGTGAATATGTTGAATCAATCGAGTGAAATTTGAATTGATCATGGCACTGAAAATAAATGTCGGATGATTTGACGAAAAGTGCATCAATGTAGTTGTTTATTCGTGTACTAATATTACTATAAAGATTTTATGTATTATACTGGTTTTGTCACTTTCTTATTGTGTTTAGTATAATTTCAATTTTAAAGTAAAATAAATATCACAATAAGACCTAGAGTTACTTCAAAGCAACCTAGATTATACAAAGCCCTAGTCTAAGAAACGAAGCTTTTATAAGGGAATTAGAAACGAGGAAAAAACCAAACTTTCCATAATAAAACACTTATAGGAAATCGGTTTTTTTCCTAAGACAAATTTTTAAATGAAAACGCTACAAATTCTTATTATCTTTGAGATATTTTCATAAATGTTTGAATTTCAACCTATAAAAGCATCATTTAAGAAAATCATTTTCATTTTCTTGTAATAATTCATTTATTTAAATTAAAATTGCTACAATTTTCATAACAACATCATTGTGGTCAAATTGAAATAAAAGATTACTACGATTCGTATCAGCAAAATTTAAAAACAAGTCGATTTGTGCTTTATCGAGAACCCTCGATTTTTTTGCTGTGTAACCAACATTCTGTTTTTTTAAAAATGCTCGCAATTTGGAATATTTTTCGATGTTTACGCCATTTTTATAATTTAATGTGGCCTTAACCATAGAATATTGCGCCCAAAGAGTCGAACTTTTCATCTTCGTAGACAAATTGGCAAAGTATGCCAATAGAACGCTTTCTGAATATAATCCAGATTGCACATTTTTTTCAGTACACCACTTCAAAAATCGGTTATATGCGCACTCGTAAATCTTACGTGATTTTGATGGCAATAGGTTTAATACAATTTCCTTTGCTGTTTGAACCACATCCGGAGGTAAATTTGATAAATCTTCTGATTCAAACATTTTGTTCGCAAGAAAAATATTATAATTATAGCTTGGCAGTTTGACACTTACAATAGTCAAACCAAACAAAAGTCATGATCTCCTTAGTTTCACAAAATATTTCAACAAAATTACTTTCAATTTTGAAATTTTAATTACATAATTTGTACTTACTTGTAATATATACATTATACATATTATTGTGTCTTCACTATAATATTTTTCTCCTATAGTATTAAAAATACCTACTTTTACACCAAGGATTAAAAGTGTAGCTTAGCAACACACACATTTTATAAAATAGTAAGAAAAAGGCCAACTTTAATACCAAAAAACAGTATTAAAACAAGAGGCTTTTAAGACGTTGGGAGAAAATAGTACATTGTGTCATTAGGATTAAAAGTGATACTTTGTTTGACGAGCAATTATATTTGCATGCGAGGCGAAGCGCAGCGTAGCCGAGCAAAAGCAAATATTTGCGAGTCAAACAAAGTCACTTTTAATCCGAATAACACATACTATTTTTTCTTCAACGAAGAAATGCTTATTATAAACTAATTATACAAGTAAGTACAAATTATGTAATTAAAATTTCAAAATTGAAAGTAATTTTGTTGAAATATTTTGTGAAACTAAGGAGATCATGACTTTTGTTTGGTTTGACTATTGTAAGTGTCAAACTGCCAAGCTATAATTATAATATTTTTCTTGCGAACAAAATGTTTGAATCAGAAGATTTATCAAATTTACCTCCGGATGTGGTTCAAACAGCAAAGGAAATTGTATTAAACCTATTGCCATCAAAATCACGTAAGATTTACGAGTGTGCATATAACCGATTTTTGAAGTGGTGTACTGAAAAAAATGTGCAATCTGGATTATATTCAGAAAGCGTTCTATTGGCATACTTTGCCAATTTGTCTACGAAGATGAAAAGTTCGACTCTTTGGGCGCAATATTCTATGGTTAAGGCCACATTAAATTATAAAAATGGCGTAAACATCGAAAAATATTCCAAATTGCGAGCATTTTTAAAAAACAGAATGTTGGTTACACAGCAAAAAAATCGAGGGTTCTCGATAAAGCACAAATCGACTTGTTTTTAAATTTTGCTCCCGATAAAACATATTTAATGATGAAGGTAAGCTTTAAAACTTAAAGATAATATTTATACTTATATTTTGGTATTTTTCTAGCAGGTTGTTTTAATACTGGGAGTAGCGGGTGCATGTCGTTGCGACGAACTAGTAAATTTAAAGATAGATGACATTGAAGACGTTCAATCAGCTTTGTTGGTAAAAATTCCCAACTCCAAAACAAACAAATCGCGCCTCTTTACTGTTTTGGGAGAAAATTATTTGGGGATTTGCAGAAAGTACTTTGCTCTTCGCCCAGAAAATTTCGAGGAACGACGTCTTTTTATAAAATACCAGGGTGGAGTATGTCATCGGATAGTAGTTGGTATTCACAAAATTAGTAGCGTTGCAAAAGAGGTGGCATTGCATTTAAATTTAAAAAATGCAAGTGAATATACCGGTCATTGCTTGCGTCGAACTTCAGCTACACTCCTTGTAGATTCTGGCGGTGACCTCACTTGCCTTAAAAGGCATGGTGGTTGGAAATCTAATACTGTAGCTGAGGGATACTTAGAAGATTCCACAACAAATAAAACAAACACTGCTATAAAAATATTACGGCCCGATGAACTTAGTACCAGCTACAGTACTAGTACCAGCTACAGTACTACTCATGAAAATATAACCGCTCATGATACTGTAGAAAATGAGGATACCTTTGCTGCAGAAATATTACCCCCCGAAGATCCCAGTACCAGTCCAATTACCAATATTGTTGGCAATATGGTTACAAATGATAATAATGTTGACAAATCCGGTTTGCTTAATTTTTATCAAAGTTGTTCAAATTGTACTTTTAACATTAATATCCAGAACAAATAATTTTTTTAAATGAGTATGTAAATTGAGTTTTTTGTGTTAATGAATAAAAAAAGTTTTTCCGAAATAAAAAAAATAAAAAATACTTTCATATATACATTATACATATTATTGTGTCTTCACTATAATATTTTTCTCCTATAGTATTAAAAATACCTACTTTTACACCAAGGATTAAAAGTGTAGCTTAGCAACACACACATTTTATAAAATAGTAAGAAAAAGGCCAACTTTAATACCAAAAAACAGTATTAAAACAAGAGGCTTTTAAGACGTTGGGAGAAAAAATATATTTTTCGAATTTCCAAAGTTGGCTCTGATGAATTAAAATAATACTTGCTAAATTTATCTTTAGTTTTACTAGTGTACATAAGATGTCTAAAATATTTACAGAAAAATACGAAAAAAAATTATTTAGTCACAAAATTATCACTCGTACTTAATATTTTGTGAATTTGTTTTGCTTTTCCCACAATTTTTTTTACTTGAAATTTCCTCAGGTGGTAATTTTTGGTATGATTTTACCAAATTTTTACGGCCATCACTGCCATCTATGTAATGTATATTGACTTAATGGCCAAACGAATTGTAGTAAGCTTTTATTTTAATTTGACCAGAATGCTGTTGTTATGAAATTTTTTTATATTTTGGATTAAATAATTCAATTATTACAAGAAAATGAAAACTATTTACTTAAACGACATTCATAAATATTGAAATTCAAATATTTATGAAAGTATTTCAGAAATTATAATTAAGAATTTGTAACGTTTTCATTTGTCTTAGGAAAAAAGTGATTTCCCATATGTTTTGTGTATTTTACTATGAAAAGTTTGGTTTTTTCCTCGTTTCTAATTCCTTTATAAAAGCTGTGTTTTTAGACTATGGCTTTGTATAATCAGAACCATCTTGATATGAATAGAGCCGGCATGTAAAAAATGAACTTAAAATAAAGGACATAGAAACACTAAAAAATAATTTATTTTCATAGAGTTTGTATGAAAAAACGCGATTTCGATTGACGAAAAAATATGAATTAAAAATTAAACCTAGATAAATAATTTTTTCTGAAATCACTAATAAACAACTCAATGACTAACTCATTTAAAGCACGGATTCTCAAGCTTCCCCATTTTCCAGGTATAATCAAAGGAAAATAAGGGAATTAAATTAAAAAACGTTCTACAACAACAACAATATGTATTAAAAAGAGAATATTCTATTTAATGACGTCATCACTTATTCACAGCTAGAATCAATGGTAAAAAAAGGCAATACGTTGAACAGCCAAAATTAAAATAAATCAAAGAGTCAAAGAGAAAAAATTATAATAATATGCATTGAGCGAGAAGAAATCAAAAAAATCAAATCAACCCAGATTGTTATGCATCACAAATAAACGACATAACCAACAAACATTAACTGTAATATAAATGCCTTATTTATTTCTCAAGTATTAGAAATATTATTTAAATTAAGTCACAGCTGAAAATAAATACAACATGATTAATAATTGGCATCGATTTTTATTCCCAAAAATTAATGACCCATTCAAAATAAGTTTTTGTTTAGAATATTTGAATTGTCATAACATTTGAGAGCGGTGTATAAAATAAAATAGCTCTTACTTATTATTCCCATTCCTAGATGTCACTTAACACACAAATAAAAACAACAGGGATTCGGGCTGAGTAAACGATTTGAAAGAAAACTTTTTACGTAAAATCAACAATAATTTCTTTATTTATTTTATTTATTTGATTTACACATAAATTTATTTAAGTTTTGGCGCACTCCATTTTGAGCCAAAGCTCATTTACAATAGAGCGTGCCAAAAGAGAAGGATGGTTCAATTAGACAAAATTCCATTTTTAGGTTGGCCAACCTCATTCATTTCGGACCATGAATTACACAATTTCACCTGGATTTTTCACTCGCATCGCTCGATCATCAATGGCAGGACGATCACGATTTTTAATCTTTTGTAATCTGGATAATATTCCGTGGTTGGGGTACCCCATAGCTTTTTGATTAAAATTTCAAAATAAAAAAATTAAAAAATATTTTTTTCACAGAAAACGTCCGATTGACGTGAAAGTCAAAGCCAATCATAGCAATGGTTTAATTTTAGTAAATTTATAAAAAAAATTATATTAAATTAATTATTATTACAATTTAGTTATTACTACAGAAGGAAGCCACTAAAAATATGTTTAACCGAATCAAAAATCAGACCGATTTTATAATCCGACCGGTTCGATCACCTATTTGATTTTTTTTATATGTTTTTAATTGTAGGCGACATCTATGGTTTAAACGAAAGTCGTTAATAAAGCTTCTAAAAGGAGACTAAAAAGAGATGGTTATAATTGTTTTTTAAATTTTATGTTATGACGTATTTTACAACAACAACATTCCATAAAAGTTTAGCAATAGTTTGTATTCCAAGAGGATTTTCACTAAGAAATAAACATTTTCCAGATTCGATTTTTCAATCAAATAATATTACATGTTTTATGAACATTTTCGTATAAAAGTAATGTAAAAGCTCATAATTCTTGTAGACTAAAAATGTAAATGAAAACAATCGTTTTCCCATATAGTTTCATAGTAAAGAAAAAATTTTATGTACTTTATTTTAAGCTTAGTAAAAAATACAGTCAATGTGGAGGCTCTTATTTATAGAGTAGGCTCTGGTATAATCAAGGTAGCTTTGATATTAGACGAGAGCTTTTAAAGGGTTCGTTTGTTGAAAATATATTGTTTGATCGAATGGATACACCATCTATATCGGAATCAATTAAAATAAAGGCACCGAATAGGAATTTAAAAAATTAGGAGTTCCTTCATCTGTATAAACACAGAACAAACTACGGTGACAATGAACCAGTAAACATGAGATGTTCAAGAGTTTTAATAAAATAGACCATCTCTTCGACTTCAACATACTATAGGTTAAAGCAACATTATGCTCCGATCTGAAAGTATTTTTATTTCAATTTTAATTCTTTAAGTTTTATTGTCATTGTAAATGATGTTTGTTTAATTTTAAATATTTTTGTTCTTATTTATATGTAATATGTCAAGTAAAATTTGTAGAGTTTTTCTCTGAAAATAAAATAAGAATGATGTGATTTTCTCCGATGAATCAAAATTCAAGCTGCATGTTGTAGATGGAAGAATTTTCGTAAGGAGAGAATCTCGCGAGAGGCTTAGCAACGAATGTCTTTTAAGACTTCCACCGAAAAATGAAGGAGGGTTGGTCTGGGGACGCTTTTCTGGAAATGAAACCGGTCGATTGTGCTTCTTTAGTTCCAAAATTACAGCAGCTGTTTATCTGCAGGTCCTACATAACGAATTTGAGCCTTCTGTGTTAAAGCTTTTTGGCGAGACTTGCAGATTTATTTTTCAACAGGGCAACGCTCAGTGCCATACTGCCAAAGTTGTTAGATTTGAATTGTAGATAGAAAAATTGGCTTTCAGATAAACATAAATAATTTGTTAAAAACTTGTTTTTTTTCTTATCTCTTCTTTAAAAGGTAAAAAAGTACTTCGCAGAAATCCAATACAAATGTGTTGAGCTGACCTCCATACAGTCCAGACTTAAATCCCATAGAAAATATTTGGTTTATAACGAAGCTAGAAGTAGCAAGAAAGCGCCCAGAATCAATTCAAGCTTTAAAAAGTTTGTTGATGACGATTTGGGAATCCATACCTTCTACGACTTTGAAAAATTTATCAAATTCAATGAATCAGAGGTGTATCGCTGTAATAAAAGCAAATGGCGGTTCAACAAAATATTAATATTAAAGATAGTATTTCTATGAATCAGTAAAAAACAAAACAAAAATTAAAAAATAAGTGTTTAATTTATTCCATTACTTTAACTCCAATCAATGTATTTTGAATATTTTGGCATTTTTCGGGTTTAGGGGTTGCAGGTACATTATTTTTCTTCAAAAATTAGGTCATACAAGTATTTAAAATGAAACAATAAGCCAATTGCTTTCAGAAGCTTTGTAATTTTAGCAAAAAAAAGACTCCAATTTGTAATAAAATATGTTTGCCCAAATTTTTTTCCCCAGCACTGTATATATATTGCGCAACTCATTATTAATTATTTGTAAATGAGTCAATCACGCAAAATAAAATTTAAATATGAGTGAAATATTCATACGATTTTGCCAAAGTGAAATTAGAAATGAAAAATTTCATTTCTGTAAACTGTTTCGTGTAAGCTATTATTAATTCAAAAGAGGTGACGAACATTAACTCTACAAAATATTTTCGCTTGAAAATAATTTTTCAAACATTCAATCTTTCACATTTATGATTTTGTTAGGTTTTGGAAGAACAATATTTCTGGAAATCAATTAAATTCAATCTTTCTTTATTCAATAATTGATTTTTGTGAATTTTATACTAAAGATTTATAATAATATTGGTTCGTGATTGTAAGTCGAATTTAAAAAAAAAATAAATTACGATATGACTGAAGGATGTTATTCATAGCAATTTGTATAAGCCTTTTTTCCTCATTTGACAGCTTAAATCGGTGATCTGTAAGCCAAACGAATAAAATGTAAACTAAATAAATAAACGATCATTACTTTGAGAACATCACAATGTTTTAAAAACTTTACAATTGACAGTTAAATAAAAATATGATCACAGTCGTTTAAGCGTGATTACACGTTCCAACAATTTTTCCAAACAAAATATGAAGAGATTAGTATATCGCAAATTTCATTTGACAGACAAGAACAAACATATAAACAATCCCAATTTTGTTGAATTTTTTCTTTTTTTTTAACTTTGTCGTTTGTTTCCCATAAAAAACTTTTATTGACTATAAAATACCTATTCTCGACCCGAGTATATTTTATGGAAAGAAACACAATAAAAAAGCACTTTATTTTTATTTTTTAAAACTTTTAATTAAAAAATAACATTTATCTTCGAAAAGTTTTCATTTTTGCCAGAAAAGTCGTAATTTTGAAAAATAAAGTTGTATCATCCTATTCATCAAAAATATTACATAGTCAGTTGACCGCCAAAAAATTATAGTATGCCCGACATTTCTGTTTTATACTTTTCTCTTTTTATCGCATGTAAGATTTTTTAACTTTGATTGAACTTTTTGCTATTGCTGGTAGCTTTAAGTCTTAACAAAAAACGTTAGAAAAAAATTGTTGGAACGTTTATATTTAACCAACAATAAAAATTTCAGTCATAACTATGCGCCTTTCAGGGTTATCGTGTTCTAGGTTATAACATGTTCCCATTATTTGATTTGACATTTTTGACAATTCATTTACATTTTTCTTATATTTAAGTTAATTTAATCAGAAGCATTTGAGTTTCGTTTCTTTTTTTGCTTCAATATTTGTATAATAAACTGACTGACAGAAATTATAAATAATCATTGAAAATCATTATAATTTTTTGAATTCATAAATTTGGCTTGGAGCAATATACGTATATCTGCTATATTCGTAAAGTATAATTTGCTTAAAAATGGAAAGTAGCAGTGATAAATAATTCTTATATTAATTCCCCTTTGAACTCAAAACATATACAACTTCCATTAAAAACAGGATTAATCATTATCTCAATGGTCGCGTCTTGTATTGATTTAATTTATTCTTTTATAAAGTTTGTATTTCGTAACGTCCAGTACTAACACATTCTATGTCAAAATAAGAATCATCTCTTCTATAACAGTTAGCTAACCCAACAAACCCAAGACATGAAAAGAAAACAAGTTTTCTTCTAACTAAAACATAAATTTTCCTTCTTTTCGCGCGTCACACTATTTAAAATGGACAATAGACCCAGAAAACTGAAATAAAATAAAATCGCGTAACTGATTTAACGGCTTTTCGAATATCGTACTTATAGGATAGATGAACGAATTCATATGATTTATGCTATATGAAAGGAAAAATTTAGCGGAACTGGAACGTAATCTCGATAAAATTTATGAAATGATGTTTTATTTATGTATATATGTATGTACTGTATGTGTGGTATTATTCACCCACCAAAAACAATCGTTTCGCTTATAGAATTATGGTACCTTTAAAAAAAAAAATATTTCTTGTATTTTAACATTTTCCCTTGATTTCGATTTGCTTTCCTTTTTTACAGTGGATCGGTGTGCGCGCGGTCGTAGCTCGTAGACTCGCGAAGAAAATTATTGTAAATGATCGTGCTGTGTTTGAATTTCTTGTCTTATTCAAAAATTTTAGCTCTTAGGATATAAATATACTCGTACATGTATAATGTTTTGGTTAATAAATCAATTAACACGGAATTGAATAGAAAAATGTGTGTGTGCCAATAATATAAAATATCTTTTTGTGTATACGCTATTGTGAGGTATGAGGTGCATGTAACAAAATAACGATGTTATTATGGTTATTGGATTTATATGTACTCGTAAATGTAAGTTTGTAGGAGATACGGGAACGTGGAGCAGACGGTCAATATTTAAATAAAAATCTTATTATATTGTGAAAATATTAAATTTGATGACTATTTATAAGCTACCGTGGTAGAATGACAAATGTTCCACACAGTTTATTATTTACGTATGGTTTGCAGGCAAACCATATACAATATAATATAAAACAGTAAATATAAGCCCACAAATAAAATTTAACAAAACATTCGATATATTCATATTCAATCCATCCAATCCTCCAGTCTCACCTACAAACGCAAACCAAGAGAATTTTTAATTTTTTATACCCAAACTGACACTTAACAACTTTTCTTATTAATTTTCTTATTACAAATCGATGTAAAAATATTTTTTTTTGGTCTTAAACTGATAGAAATTTTTTTTTGTTTTTTTTTTTATAAAATGTTAATTGAGCATTAACACGCAATGTGTTTAGAAAGACGTATTATGGTAAATTTATATTAAGTTTTCTTCTTATTATAGCTATATGGGTATAAGACGGCAACAATTTATTTTTGTCTTTATGGTTTAATTTCAATTTAACCGTTTTTTTTTTGACACTTTGCTATATTCTTATACCCGCGCGCGTACATTATAGTGCTCTGATTTGCTTGATCTTTGCGTTTTTGTACATAGATATACATAGTACTGTTTCTTGCCTTATGGCATGTTTGATTGTGATTTATGTGGTTAATCGATGGCGACATATTTTTTATTTTGTATGCGTGTACTCCTATAGAGATAAAAATAAAATTATGATTTGTGTTGTGGATGTATAATATAGCAATAATGGATGGTATCTGGGCCGTAAATGATTTTTATACAAATATCTGCGATCTGCTCGGAGATTATTCTCATTGTCTGTCAAACAAGTTGAATTTGTCTAAACGATTGTAGTATATCGGATTACTGCAATAACTTTGTGTATAAACGAAGTATCAACTTTCAATTTAATATTTTTTGTTTCGTTTTAGTAATTGACTTAAGTCATCGGTCAACTTATAACGCAGCAATCATTGTAATTATAAAAACAACGAACAATTACATAATTTACATTTTATAATTAAAAAAAAACAAAACAAAAAATAATAATTTTATAAGAAAATTTCATAATTAATTTTCATGTAATTTGATGAGAAATTAAAGATACAGCAAAAATAATAACAACGCAGCAGCTGCAACAATTGCATTGAATCATTTTTTCTCTTTTTCATGTCTTTGATTTTTTGATTTTTTTTTTTCAAATGATGGCTTTGTACACGTACATGTAATATGACTGCGAATCATTTGATTGACCTTTTCTTTTTTTTTTTTTTTAAATGGACATGCCGCAAATCTGAATATAGTCACTTTTTACATATTATTGTCCTGTCACAAACAATAATTCGATTTAATTGGCAATGTTGCCTTAAAAGCTCTCATATGTGTATGTACTCTAATTTTACCATGGGTTCCACAATAAGAGGAATTAAGTACTCAAATCGATCAGATCGATTAGTTGGATCAGAAATAAGAAATTAAACTTATTATATTCTTAGATGTTTGTAATACATTGAAAAGTTTTTCCGCGCGGTTAAAAACTGACCGCACAGTTGATTATGGTCAGGAGAATACTGCCGTGCTAAGCATGTTTTAAATAACTACAAAAAAATGCGTTTTGCATTAAAAATGAAAACAATTTTTCTTATCACCTGTTTCTCTATTTAGTTTGAATTATTTTTTTTTAATTTTAATGATAAAGTTAGCTATCGATTGGCATCAATAACTCAATTTGGCCAAAAATGTAGTTATGGAAAATATGCTTAGCACGGCAGAATATATAGTATGTATGTACATTAAACATAAAATAAGATTTCAATGTTAAATTTTTGAAATTTTGGTTACATGCTGTTTTTTCCTCAGAAATGCAATTAAATTCCTGTTAGTTCTGTTAATTAATCAAAGTGGGGAAGGCCAATTGATCTATCTTGTTCCAAGATATGATTCCGGGGGATAACGATGATTGATTTAAAATGGTTATTTCTACATTTGAATATTTCTAACGCAAACCTATATTGTTTAGAATTGAAATGAGTGTTTGGCTTACTAATAAAAGGATCTGACATCAGCAATCTAATCTGTTAGGATGTTCGTAATAATCTCTGTAAAATATATTTTTTTTTTTTTTAAAGTACAAATATTTTAATTAAAAGTATCCACAAATAATTCTAATATACATTATAATAATAATTACAAATAAATACAATTTTGGTACTTTGGTGAAAAAATAAGATTTTATGTAGACTCTCTGTTTCAGAGAAACAGTCTTGAGACTACCGTCATAAAAAAATTATAAAATATAAATGTGTGTAGTGTGAGAAAATTAATATAAAACAAGATGAATAAAGAAAAAAAAGTTCTATAATATCGGAACCATCTTGATGGAAATATGATAGAGCTGTGAGTTTGTATGAGAAAACGCGATTTCCATTGACGAAAAAACATGAATTAACAGTTAAACACAGTTCAATATTTTTTCTGAAATCGCTAAAAGGCAACTCAATCTCAATTACTCATTTAAATCACAGATTCTCAAGTTCCCTATTGTTCAGCAATAATCAAAAAAAAAATAAGAGAAAATGTTCACATCTAAAACCAATGGTAAGATAACAATACGTATCCGCACTCTCCGCTCGACAATCGAAAGGCAACAAATTTCCGCTCAACAATCGAAATTAAAATAAATCAAAAAGAACCAATACAATGTGCTGAAAATAACAATAGAAAGATATTCGAATTGAGGTTGAATCAAATTTGAATTGAGGTAGTAATTTGTTGAATTTTTACAGAATAAATTTAAAAAGAGTGCTGAAGGTATCAATTTGAAAATAAACCTTACATTCGGCTTATAGTATTAAGGGACAAAATTTATAAAAAAACTTTGTCGATTTTAGGAAAAATTTAAATTTATTTAAACACGTGATTTTTCGACCCGAGTTCAAAACTAGGTTTCTAACCTAGAAATTTAACCGAGTCAATATTTATTTATATTTTAGAACAAAGAAATCTCATTTAAAAAAAAACCCGTGTAAAGGATGAAAGATTCTGAAATACTCAAATTGTTTACCTGTAATAATTATTTCCAATAAGCGCAAAATTCCCAAACGAATCATAATTATTATTTGCAATAGAGATCGAGACATAAAATGGATAAATCACAATAAACTGTAGCACAACTTAAGCATTCCAATCTTACATAAATATGTTAAATATATATTGTTTTATCTATTTAAGGATCTAGTTATTTGAAAAATGTTTTCATGTACTATTTACAGTTAATATTATAACAAACTATTTCACTCACAATATGTGTATACATAATGCCTTTATGCATTTTCTGCCAATCAACCAATCCACTAATTAACACTCTAAATATCTAATTGAATTACGTATACAATCTATCAAAATGGAAACGTGAAATAAGGTATAGCATTTGTAGCACACAAAAGTTATTCGTAATAATAACCAATCAACCTAAAACAAACAAAATCAAAATATACGTTGTGTGCTTTTCTTATGCAGAGTTATCAAGACATGCATACATTCATGCACGGACTGATTGTTTTATTTTAAAGACTTTTTAGGTCTTTAAGAAGGTTGCAATATTTGTATATGCATGCATAAAATCGCGAATGTTAAAAACTTCAAAGTGATCAAAATTTTGTCACGCAAAATTATTATTTTTTGTTTGTTATAATTTTTATTATATTGCGCGATGTTTTTGGTGTTGTTGCACTTAAAGCAATAATAATTGCAAGTTACAATTGGAATGACACTTTATTGCTAACTTTGTTTTTTTATTATATACTTTATCGTTCTCAATTTTACAATTTTTTATGTAATTGCAATTGCAGTTGCAGTTTCAGTTGCAACAAAGAAATTATCATTATTTATTTAGGTCTTGTTGTGTGTTAAAAAAAGAATAATAAAAACACTTCGGTAAGATAATAGTTTTCAATAATTTGCATTTTGGTGTATGTGTATAAAGATTCCCGGAAGAATAATATGAAGATATCTAGATAACGATTACAATATTATTCAGACCACCCAATCGCGCAGTAACATGCATTTGCCCTCATTTCACGTCAATTTGAAAGTAATTTTCCAATCCATTTCCCATTCCGTAAATAAAATATAAATCATATTTAATTTGAGCCACAGTTGCACAGTTGCAATCATATTAAAGATATTTCTTAAAGAAACCAAACGAATTATGTACAAATTTAAAATTCAAAATGAAAAATTAAATTTTTTAATTATTGATAAAAGCCGAGGTATACATAATATACAAACGTACAAATGTACATATGTACGTATGCAAACCTTAACTAAACTGAATTATAATTATTCAATTGATCTTATTTATTTTCTTTGCATTTATTCATAAATATAACGTGTAATACGTGCATATACAATATAAGACAATCGCATGAAGTCTAAAATATAATCTGTTTTTTTTTGTTGCCCAAAGGCACCAAACCGAACCATTATTACCATTTGTCAGTGTACTTACTGTACGAGTAGTAATGTCACAGTGTTGCTTGCTGTACAATTTTCTGCTTTGTTGTTTTAGTTAACTCAAATATCCACCTTCTTAATTTTCATTAAGTTTATTTTTTACTTTTTTGCTTTTCGCTTTTTGGCTCTAAGGTATATTTTTTCGTTTTTGAATTGTTTTATTAGCAAAGTTTTATTTTATTGTTTTTGTTTCAGGTTAAGGTACAGTTATTTAATTTTCAATATGTATTTACGTTTTTCTTTCAAAACCGCGATAAAGATTAGGCAATTTTTGAATTACATAAAGTATGGTATCTACTAGACTTTCGGTTTAGAAATTTCAAATTCCATTTTGTATTGTGCGAATTATGTCGGTAAAATTCTGGTAACAATTTCAATCGGTTGTCGGTATAATAGTTTATTGTGAAAGGTAGTCAAACAAGATATAGAGGCATTTGCATTGTGTTTTAAAGTTTAGGAATTTTTTTGGGATTCAGAAACCTGCCTTCAATTTTAATTTCTAATTTGCCTTTAACCTGTTTCAAAATTAGTGGAGGAAATTTTCAAATCCATAAACCTCAGAAGAGTATTCAAATAGGCATTTGGTATTTAGTTTTAGACATTTTGGTTATTGCTTAAGGATCACAGATATTCCGAACATCATTGTCCCGCCAATTTAAAAAAAAATTCTACCAACCCAAAATATTCCTTCAGATTTAACTGATTTGATGGTTTACAATTTAAGCCTAGAATTTCTGAAAATGGTTAAACTTTGATTTTACAAAACATGAATCTTCCTTTCCAGCATAAATAATGTTTAAAGATTAGTTGGTACTGTAAACCCTCCGGAACTAAATATTTTAACTGGACGTCTCTCTAATTCTACCGCAAAACAACTTAGAGTGAAATTTTAAATATAATCAAAAATTAAAAATTTTAATTAACAAATTTGGGTACCTTGCTTTGTTTGCAATTTTAGTCTCAAAATTACAATTTTTCTGTAAGTTTTTTAGATTTTTTCATTTCCAATTGATATATTCAACTAATTTGAAAGTGTTTTATAATTCAATTGTCAGTTTTAGACATATTTTTAAAAATATCTAAACCATTAACTATGCGTAATTTGGGATATATTAGCAGAGAAAACTATAACAGTTGTTTTTGATATTAGGTACATACTCGTAGATTCAGAAGTTACTTTTCGAGAAAATTGTTTCATTTTCAACATCAATACACATAAAAGAAACTAAACAAATTATTTTGATATAAAAGTAATTTAGGACAAGTGAATTATTGCACGGCTCGTAGGCAACAGCTCCACGGCTGCCTATATTGGACTGCAGCGGTAGTTTGGTAAGCACTGATGTAAGGGATAAAACGAATTATTAACAGAATTATTATATTTTACAGAAAATATTATAACGTTTGTAGTACGATAAAATCTCTTGATCTGTGTTTGTAAGGATGACGAAGCAATTAGTATATGTAGATTAGAATATGCCCAATTATGAAATTTCTTGACAATTTATTATTTTTGTTTCTTATGATTTTCTCTCGAAATCTTTATTTCTATGTCCAAAAATAATGTTTTGTGTTCCATTCCAATAATTCCAACTATCCCAATTCTGAAATGGGCCATTTTTTCATTTAAAATTATTGTAGTCTTTTCGCAATTTTGGTTCCTATATTACAAATAAAATTAAACCCTATTTCAATGGTACGCTAAAAATTAAATGAAAACATACCCATAAATGTAAAATTGCCCTAACAATTTTCATGTTCTTTAAATACCCAATTCCATACATATTTTAGAGGCATTTGTTCATCTACATATTTTTGGGCATTTGTGCATTGGGGTGTAATTGCCATACGCTCTTCAAATAAAGAATGATAGTTCTGTTCTATTATTACTTTTCTTCATGTTTTATTTATGTTATTATTAAATAAAATGAAACGGCACCCCTTGACGCCTCAAACGTGTCGGAAGCTACCGCTAATTTGTTGGTCAACCACTCAATCAACAGCATCTATCATGCACCACATTCTTCAAATATGGCTTAGTGCGATTACTTTCGAAGTCGATGATTCAAATTGTCGCTTCGGAGAAAGCATTTCGAGTGGATCTAATTTAAACAAAAGAAAACCTTACCGACCTTACATTAAACAGCTTATAAAAAGTGTGTCAAAGACTGGGTTAAGCGTTGGCGTAAGTGCTTAGCTTCAGATGGTGACATTTATTAACAGCTAAATATAGTTTTACTTTTATCCGGCTCATTTCACTAGAGAGCCACAAATTTTTTGTTGTACGGAAATCAATTGCCCAAACAAAATTTTTATTTTTTTTATTCCGAAAATATTTATAAATTTTGAGAAATCTAAAAAGTTCCTTTTCCATTTTAGTGCATATTTAAAAAAAAGCTTGTTTTTGAAAGTTTATTTTTATTTAAGTTTCGTTTTTATCGTTTTTGTTTTCGGTGTAAATTTTTAAAATCATTTTTTTGTCTTATTTTATTCGTTTCTCAAGACTAGCTTGTTTAGCCTTACTTGTAGCGTTTACTAATTTTTATTGCCGCTTCAATTTAGCTTTCTCAACTCTTCTGTCTCTTTTCATTGTCTGTTAGCATACAATTTGAAGATTTTGAGTTTTTGTTATTATTATCCATTTTGTTCCCACCAGTGTCCGACAAATGATGGCCAATTCAACTCCCTCAAAAGTCTACGTGGAAGACAAGAAAGTTTTGTAAATGCCTCAAATTTATAAATTAGAAACATGATATATTCAGCCACCCTGATGCTCCTCCGTCATAAGCACGTACTGATTTTAACTTGGGTGGCGTACATCAGCAACATAAAATATTTAGCATTCATCATGCCACTCATTCTCAGCACATACCCATCTTCACTTGTTTGGTACCAGTCATTTTTGTACGTCAGGAATGTACTTATCAAGCTCTTTAAAATGGTATCCACAGGTATGAATCTTTTATAAAATGTATTTTAAATTTTCACAGTCCTCAAAAATATTCTTATGTCTGACATATACTCACCAAGCCTTGATAAATCTTTCGTAAAATATACTTTCAATTTTTGACTGACTTGCAAATATCAAATAACACAACTTCCATATCTCTAAAATGTAATCATAAAGTTCTTCGGAATGATACTTAAATATCTTAAAATAAATATTTTAAATTTTTACAGTTGTCAAAAATTTCAAATGGCAAAAGGTACATGTGCAAAATTTCGGATGTCTAATTTATCGGGAAGTGGACCAAATAAAGATTACTAAATTTGACCGCCACAAATATACAACAAGGCAAGCTTAAAAGCTCGTAAAAAGACAATCCTGCCACCTATCTTTTAGTAGGATAAGTTTGTTGAATACACAATAGACAACACATCATTCTTATGTACTTAACCCATTACGCTATTCCGCTATATCTGTTTTGGTCAATGGTATTGTTGTTTAAACTTTACAATTATTTTTATCTTTCTTTTAATTTTCTTAAGGTCCCATAAGACAAAAAAGTATTTATCAAAACCAATAACAACAAAATCAAAATAAGTAAATGGATATAAAAAAGCGGACCATTAAAAGGTTTTTGTTTTGTTATATGTACAAATTTTTCTTATGTGTTTTTTCTTATATTTTTCTTATGTATTTAAGATTAAAATATAATTTATGAAAGAAGTTTCAGTAAAATAAGAAGAAACACGGTTCTGTGCTCAAGAGTTTGATGGGTCGTAAATTTTTTATTATTATAATTTTTTTGGTTATGTGTATACGTTCATCCAAAAGTAAATAGAATCGTTTCAAGAGAGTGGATGTAGAAGGAATAAACGTGTATAGTGAAAATGTATCAATTGTAAGTTATTGACTTATCATTAACCGTTATTTATTGGATTTATGTATTCATTGATATTTCATCCGATCCTGGCCAACGGTGAGCCCAATGTATGAAGTTACAGTGCCCCACAAATATATTAGCTGCATAACCAAAAATATTACAAATTCTTTCACATTTACTAAAAATAAGGAATAATTCAACAATTTTTAACTATGCATTTAGGTACCTCTATATGAACAAAAATTATTGACCTTAAGTATTTTTTTCGAATTTCTAAAAAAAATTATGTTAAAAATTGAAAAAATAAATATATACTCGTAAACACACAAAAACTTAATATAATTTTTAATTTTGGTGTGAAAATTATTTGTTATTTGGTAAGATGGCATTTCGCGGTGTTATGTGAAATCCTTTTTTTTTTTGTTGTTACTTCGTTTTCGAATTTCTTCATTTTATCTTATTTAATGTGCATGCGCTTGGTAAACATATAAATACATTATGCTGTGCCTAAAAGCAGTGGCAAATTGGGAAACAGGGCCGAACAAATACGCACCGTTATTTAATTTGTTCAAAACACCAACGAAACTATAAAATGTAAGATTAAATCATTTTTGTTTTAAATTTAAAAAATGGTTATTATTTTTAAGTCAAACAGAAACCTCTTTACAAGGATGGTTTCATCGTTGATTTGGTCATCGAAAATTTGATTTGCTTAAATTAAAGTACAAATGTACACTAAATAAATTGAATCCATGATTAAATTCAACAATAATTTTCTAATTTCGGTTTTAATTAAAAATCTATCTATTTAAACATTATCAGAACAACAGCATTAATACCACCAACCACAGAACCAACTTAAACCAAAGTCATTAATGTAAAGAAAAAACAAAACAAACCGTACATATAAAACCAAAACAATAGCGCGAGAAACGAATGGGAAAACAAAACAAAAACCAAACATTATTCTTTCGAATCATTACTTAATAAAATTTGTAATTAAAAGAATTTGAAGTCAATTAAAAGCAAAGTTGTCGTTTCGATTTGTTTGCGTTAATTAGATGGATAATAATTGTGCCTACAACGAGGAATTTATTCGGCGATTTATACGTTTCTTTGGAACAATAAAATTTATGCGTTTTCCCAAGAATTGACAAGCACACTTCAAGGGCAGCTTGGGCCTACTATAATTATTCTAAATAATAGTTTTTATTGAATTAAAAATCGTGATGATATAAGGCAATATGCTTGGCTAAAATTCGTTTTTCACAATTATGAGAAGGTTCAAAAATTTTAAATGTTATTTAGTACAAATTAAGACATTTTTCAAAAATAATTTTCTAAGATATAAGTTAAAATATTGGAAATCGCAAGATTCCAGGTTATATATTTTAAATCCAAATTTACAAAAGCTAAATTATAAATTTTATTTAAAATTTTAGAATTTTTAATTTATATCATGTAAAATAGAAACATTTTATATTATCCCCAAGAAGGAAACCGTACTCGAACACATCAATTTGTCAGAAATTGAATTTTCATTATACTAAAGTGTACTAAAATGTAATAATTTAGTACACTGGATGATAGCATCTCAAGATTTTCTAATTTTTGAGATTTTTCAATAATAGGTAAAAGAGATTTCCATTCTAAACATTTCTGTAATTTATACATGAGTAAACGTATCCACGTACATATTTATAAACAAATACATAAATAAACATTAGTCAACAGGGATGCAAAATTTATACTCATTTAAAATTGTCTGATCAGCAGGAGTTCAGTTTTATTATTTTACGTATGCGTTTGTCTAGAAATAATTTTATTGTTATAAAAGGGCAAAAAAATCAACAAGAATCGCTATATTAAATCATCAATCGATCATCTTCCAATAATCTACAGTTTTTGAGCGATCATTAATGATTTTTGTATGAAACGATTTTTGTTTATTAGTATTGAAAATATTTTATTTTAAAGTCACGCTCAATATTTTTGAGATACTGATGGTTTTTTGTTGGTTTTTTATTTAGTGTACTTTAAATTAAATATGTATTTCTTATAAAGATGTATGTATATATTTGGTTTGCTCTCTTGATTTAGTAGTGTGTTTGTGCTTGCTGGTTCGATCTTCGATGTATTATGGAAAACAACATACAAATTAAAATTGAAAATAATTTACGAAACGTAAATAATTTGGAAGGTATCACGGAAGAGTTAAAAAGAGATGCATGCTATTTTTTTATGTTTATATAGCTAGCATTAGTAGTATCTGTAGTCTTACATTGTTTTTTATATTTTGATTGCCGTGGGGTTAGACTGTCTGAAGACATTGTGGTACAGTGGCGTTTCTTGAGGATACCTGATACTTGATGGATTTCTGTATAAGTGATATTACAATTTTATTTAAGCTTTCCAAAAATTACAAGTAGCTAATGTTCATGTTCTTTCCAAATTGTGTTATATTATTTATCATTTACATATATATATATTATTGTAGTTGAGTTATGTATAAAACGGTGTTCGGTGGGGCCGGCCTCTTCACATCGGGAGACTGGCTTATGCGTCGGTCGTATTTTTCGAATTGTTGTCATTAAATCCATTTTATTGTAGGGGCATGGTAATTTTTAAAATGTAGTATTTAATAAAAACTAATTATTAGTTATTTATATATTGTATTAAAATGCTTTTATTAAGAGGAAACAGTAATTATTGATATCTGAATAAACTCTACATTTTCAGAAATAAATTTAGGAACTATTTTATCCCATATGTATATTACGATACGAGTAAAAGAAAACATACTAACTATCGACTAATTAGGTGTCTAGAACCCGGTTCATTCTTTAATACTAATAAACCTTTCCTAACCTTCGTTTTTGTTATGTGTATATGGGCGTACGGTGGATCCAGCATCTCAGCGGGAATGTTGCATAGTTTTGGTCATACACTCTAATCAATCAATCAAGTGGTATGCCAATTTTATTTGTCAGAAGAATATTTTCTCAAAATAGTTCATAATTCTTTGATTCAAACGTATGAGTATCGATGTTTTATTTCTTCCGAAGGACGGTTCCATTTGATGAATAACTAAAAGTTCCACTTAATGCCTTGCAAATTAAACTTAACATAACAATCGGTCACGACAATTTGTAAAATTGAACGACGCAAATATTATATTTATTCTTTTTTTTCTTTTTTATTACAAGTTTAAATACAATAAAATATAACAATAGATGCCTTAATAATCCAGTAGAAGGCATTGCTTCTTTTAACATCATTTATTAAAAATTTGCCTATCTATGATCAAATACCAATCAGTTATCTAAAAGCAACAAAAAAAAATTGTTATTAGTTCATATATTTATATTTGGATAACAGAATAACAAGATGATCCTAGCAAGATAAACCATATTGCAATTCAGCCATTACCAAGGCATACTTAATTTTCAACACAGAAACAGGGCATAAATTACGCAGGAGGTAAAAATTACGTGAGGCAGATGTCATGAAACTTTTAACTTGGATACATGAGTTTTCAGAAGAAATATTTTAAGATTGGTGTCCAAATGTATTCCAAGATACATAAAAGAGTTGACTAGCCCTATATTCAAATAATCCATATGACAACCGACAGAAGTACATTTGGAAACACTATGATTTGTTACTTGGAAATAAATAGGAGCGACTGTTATGCCAGCAATTTTAAACCACATAAACTTAATTTTTTTCTCTTATTAACAGGAAATGCTTATAAAACCATTTATGTAAGACCTTTCGGTCAGAATTAATGAAGATTCCGCAGAATAAGCTAAAGCTAAATAATCAGCTTGATGCCAGTACTGTGACCTGTTAGTAACAGGAGATGCTTATGAAACCATTAATGTAAGACCTTTCGGTCAGAATTAATGAAGATTCCGCAGAATAAGCTAAAGCTAAATCATCAGCATGATGCCAGTACTGTAACCAATCAAATTAAGTTTAAAAATAGAATTCGTATAAATTAGAAACAGTAAAGGACCAATCACTGATCCTTGCGGCATCCCAAAATTCACAGCCCTAAGATCACTAAAAGTGTCATTAATTCTGATTCTCACAGCTATATAATTTAGGTAGGAAGCAAACCACTTGTTAGAAATACCTTTAAACCCAACATCAAACGGAATAGATAATAAAAGTTCGTGATCCACCATATCAAATGTCTTAGAAGCATCTATAAACAAACCAGCACAAACTTTACTATTGTTTAGACCATTGTGAATAATATCCAAAAAATTCAACATAGCCGATTCAGTAATTTTACCTTGACGGAACCCATGTTGATGATCGCTTAGTGTTTTACATTGGTCAAGGAATATGGTAACTCTGTTTTTAACTGCTTTTTCCAGAACTTTGGCAATGGCTGGCTGGAGTGCAATGGGTCTATAGTTACCCTTATTACTATGATCACAACTTTTAAAAGTAGGAATAATAGTGGCATATTTAAGCCTCTAACTACTCTCTGTTCAAAAGAAAGATTGAATATATGAGCAAGAACAGGGCTGATAAACTTAGAAATAGCTTTCAAAATGTTATTACTAATACCTAGTGTTGAACAGACAGTTTTTGATAAGTTTTAATATTTTGAAAGCAGGAAAGTGATTACTTTAGTCAGTAATGACTTAACATTTTTGTTGTTTATTCGTGGAGTTAAAAGACACTTTTAGGTAAATGGGTGCGTTCACTGCACAACAAAATGTTACAAAAAGTTACATTTTTTGGCAATTTGTCGTTCACTGTGACAGTATATTATGACAACTTGATGTTCACTGTATATGTTGTCGTCGACACAAATCGACATTTTTTGATTGTAGTGGCTAGTGTTGTTAGTTGATGTTCAAAAGCAATTGTTCCCAGTGTTCAGTCCGGAAAAAGTGATAAAAATTATCATGATCTTTTTTATCACGTTTTGCCATAAAACGTACTCATTTATCACAAAAAAAAAAAGTTTTTTTCTCGTTTTAGCTGTCAAAATAAATACATATTTGAAAACAAAATATTTGGCTTTTGATTGTGGTGCGATATTTTTAATATTATTTAGGAAGGGTATTATTTGTTATTTTATAAAACATCTCGATAAATTGGTTTTGATGTTGCTCAAATAAATATGCTCTACAGTTAATTTTTTGAATCCATTTTCCGTGTGCTATCATGACAATTTACAAATTTATTTCGATGTTACTTAGAAAATCGATTATTCGAAAGAATATTGTCGATAATGTTGATTTTGCCAAATCCAATTTTTCTCTAACCGATCTAGGTATATATCAATCTGGAATAATACCCGCCAATACGCGTAAATTTTCTCCACCACGCACTAAGAGCATATTTGTATTGAATACACGAAGAAGTTTTTTAAAAGCTTCTCTTGAAACGCGAATTTTGTTGAAATTCTATGGAATTATAATTAATCACTATTTGTTCTACATACAAATTATTACGTGGCAATAACTCGTACGAATATTTATTAATATTTGTGATATTATTTGTTAATTGTTTTCCATGCTCTATAGCAATGGAAATAATAATTTTTTTATTTTTATCGCTCATTATACACGTTATTATCTAATAAAACACAAAATATAATAGACCCAAAATAACCAAATGTAATTTGCTCTAATGCAAAAATTTACGATTGACAGAAAATAACAACATGTCGTTCACTGGATTTTAAAGTTACTTCGACTGACACCGATCAGTAATCATCTGATACTAGTTCCATTCTAGACAAAGTAAATGTTTTAGAATATTTGCTTTATTCAATGATTTCTATTTTCAGATCAAACTGTGTAATAATTTAATATTATTCCGTTAAATAAGAAAAAACATAGCCGAGTTCGTCGCCTAAAGTCTTTCGTTTTCCCCTTTAAAAAACAAAATTTTCCTACACCACTGCGCGCAGCTTCTCAACATAACTACACCGTATATCTTTCTTTCATTTAAACAAAAAAAAAAAAAACAGAAAAAATAACAACAAAAAGGCCTTCGTCTTGTTTTTATTTATCTTATTATTGCTTTTATTCAATTTATATTCTTCTTCTTTGGCGTTTTCTTTCATCTTTTTCTACCATCATCATCATCATCTTCTTTGTACGAGAGTATACATTTGTTTTTTCTTATTTCCATTACAACACAAATAAAAGAAAAAATCATGAAATCAAAAACCAAAAATCTCTCGCACCATCGTCAATTTTTTGACTTTATCCGACTTGTTGAATTTAAAGCTCTCCATCGTATACAACACAAAGGATTTGAATTCTCGTAAAAATTTGATCACAAAATTAAGATAAAATATCATCCGCCATTTTTTATTTTAACAAAATTTATCTGTAATTTTTTTATTTTGAATTAATTGAATTCATGCAAGCTTTCTGTAACACACTAAAAAAAAGTCACCTACAATAAAAATAAAAAAATTTTAAAAATAAGTAAAAAACTCAACACACACCAACACCGCAAATGATCATTTATGTTTCTTGCGATTGTGGTGCTCGATACACTTAAGAATCGACTCATTATTTTTTTCCATTTCATTCGGCTACGCTAGCAACATGAGGGAGACAGATGAATGCAATACCTTTCGATTATTACACCATCCACATGAGGTGCGCATTTTTGTATTTCTGTTAACAGGTATACCTCATAAAGTGTTCGCTCTCCAAATTGTTTCCTTATATACAAAAAGTCGGATAACCCTCGTCGATTACTGATTAAAATTAGGCTCGCCTTAATTATTGACCGGAATCCTGACCCTAGTTGATTTAATATTAAATTGAACAAACAAAAATTTTATCGGGTTTGTCGCCTAAAATCTTTCGTTTAATACTATTGTAGAGAACAGTTCTGTAAGTATCGCGTTATATGTGATATTACTGTTCCCTCGCACAACACAATACCTTTACAAACTTCCATTATTGTTGATGGTTTTTTTTATATTTTGTCTGTAGTTTTTTCTTTTTCTTTCTATAGTTTGTTGTTGGAGGTAGTTTAGTTTTGATACGGAACGGACACCTGCTTGTGATTTTTTGTATTAAAAAAAATTAGAAAAAAATCTATAATTAATTAATTATAATTAAGAATCTCGATCAATATACATATACATAAAAAAAATGAATTAATTAAAATACAAAATAGTGATTTAATCAAAAGTTGTGTGTTTTTTTACATAAAAAAAGCTATACCTACCTATATAAAAATGTCTTAAGTCATATTACTCAAGTTAAGCGAAATAAGAAAAAAAAAATTTTTTTTTGTACATAAGAATATAAAATGTGAATTTCGTTTGTTTTTTGTTTTATTTTATTATTATTATTTTTTATACATAGTTTTTATTAATTTTGTGTGAGAAAAGTGCGAATTTCTTCTTATTTTGGTGGCATACAAGTGAATTTTATCTCGTGTGATAATTAAATATATAATTAAAAAGAGGATAATTTTTATAATTGTAGTGGAAATTATACACAATTTCAAAAAGGGATATTTACGTACGTTTCACCATTATTAAACAAAGGTAAGATTTCCAATAAATTATAGAAAATTTAGGTTGCAAAAAAATGTGAGGTTATGTTTAAAGCTCGATCTATGCGATCAACCCCCTTTTTATTGCAATGCAATGTTGCCAACATGCATATTCCTATATGAATCTTATTTGTATTTGTATTTCTTTATACAGAGACGGTAGGTAGACTTGATCATGTAAGGTTGTTGTCTTGTTTTTGTTGATTTTATTTTTAATTGTATTGCGCGATGCTCTTTTTTTATCTCTGTATTGAGTGAGATCATGATGATAATATTTTTTTCTACATTGAGATTTTGCTGATTTGATGGTAGTGAGCTGGTATTTTGGTTTTCTTATATAGAACAGGGTTGTTATTAATTTTTTAAAGCCAATTGCGGTGCAATTTTCACGAATGTTGAGTGGAGTTTAACATTCACTAAATGCTCTACAAAATGGCTCGACTCCATATTCACTAAAGGTTAAACTAGGATATGAAATTTATCGAAAAATTCGATTGTAGAAAAATTCGAAGTTTTTGCTATTATGAAACTAAAAAAATCAGTCGAATCGATTTTTTCAACACAAAAGTGTAAACAATTCGGTTATACTACTACTGAGCTAATGTATATCGGTATAATTTGAATTTATTCTTGTACATTAAAATTTTAAAAATATTTTATTATCGGAGGTTTTTGTAAATATGTATAAAATAAAACACAAAATGACTAATTTCATATTTTCTTTCCTTTAATATTTTCCAATTCGACAATCACCGTACTCCTGATAATTGATTTTCAACGAAAAGAAAGCTCAGAGGCTAATACAGCGGGGATTTGTGTCATAAAACAGTTTCACCGAATTTTTTTTTTGAACTAGAAGCACATTAACGTTTTGTTTTCTTACTAAACCTAACTAAAAACATTGATATTTTTAATTAGGGCCATGCGTTTTTGGTGTATAAACGCTCGACCATTTAGTAAATCCCAATTCGTAAGTCGGTAGATACGACTACTCGATTAACTTTACCAAGCAAATGTTAATTTAAAATTAGATGTGTTTTTCTACTTTCTGTTTGTTCTTGCAATAAAACACGATAATGGTTGATTCACGAGGTTGGTTTTTTAACCGAGGTATTTATTTTCGGCTCATAAACCAATCAAATCACACAAATTATTAAAAAAAAATATGATTTGATTGGTTTAAGACAGTGATGTACATGCCAAATAAGTATTTTCGACAAATTTTCAAAATAAATTAAGCAATAAAATTCGATATAATAAAGTCGAGGGTTGCATGTCTCTAGATGAAATGACTTTCGTGCTGGCCCTCACACTCATTCCAGAGTGCTAAATTTTGTGGCGACACAAATTATTACCGTTTTCCTCAGCTGACATTTATTTTATCGAAGTTTTATAGTTACATTTATTTTGAAAATTTGTCGAAAATATTCATTTGGCTTGGACACCACTGGCTTCAGAGGTCGGTATTAAATATCTTAGTTTGTTAATCTGGTTGAGATTGCTTCGGATGTCTTTGAAATTAGCCCTTTAATAATTCCACCAAGTGAATGATGAATCATTTTTTACTCAACTTACTTATATCGTCTTACAAAACAGAATATAAAAAGTTTTTTTTTAATAATCTAGCAGAGAATTTAAAACCTATTCATCTATAAGAATATGTGTATAAAAACACTAATAGGAAAGAATCGAAAAGTCACTAATCATCCTAAATATATTAACCCAGAAGAGATCTAAACCAAAAAAAAAAAATAAAACTAATCATATTTCCATCAAATCATCGAAGCTCTTAGAGATAGAGAGAGAGAGAAGAATCAGAGAGAATCTAAGATGTTTCAATAAGAAGCAAATTATAAGGTACCCATAAAAATACAGAACAAGAACTTTCATTTATTCTTTATACATACATTGTAAGATACATATAACGTATGTATACATTTTTTTTTACCATTGGAGCCCTCGAGACGGTAGAAAATTCAGCCTTTGCTTGTATATATTCATTTACGATTTTTTATTCATCTTATTTCAGTTTATCCATTATTCTTCTTTTTCCAATACATTTATAGATACTCTTATACAGTTTCTTTTACAATATAAGTAAGATGCATTTTCATTAATTCAAAATGTCGTTGATTTTTGACATTTCGATATTGAAACTACATAAAACAAAATTTGAGATTAAATATTTTGTGTTTTGTTTTATGAATGATCGAAGGAAACATGGAAAATTATAAAATAGACAAATATTTGTTCGTTACAGGGTGATAATGCAACAACAGCTGATCACGTGTGTATTTTTTTTTATTCTAATCATGCTTCGCATGATAAACACACAAAATACCTTCTAAATGAGATTAGAATACAAATTTGGGTACACATATAAACGCGCGGATTTTTATTTTTTATTTCAGATCATTTTGTTGTTATTATTCTTGCTGGTTGCTCTGTTACTTGCTAAGATAATTTTTTAATGTGATATAATTTTGAGTAGGTGGTTGTTTATATGACCGTTAAATTGTAAGTATTTGTTGGAAAAGAAATAAAAATACAAAACTTTTGCGATTTATTTCAGGAAATTTTAATGAGGTTACGTAATCTGATTTTTTTTTTGCTTTTAATGTTTTCGCAAAAAAGAAAAAAAAAATCCAAATGAACAAAATATTATCTTGCGGAGATGTTATTTTTTGTGTGTGCTTATTTTTTGCATAATCAAATGAATTAAGTATGAGTTAATCCTTTAAGCTGAATTTAATGTCAATATGTTTGTAAAAAAACAAAATTAAGTTTTTTATTAAGACAAAAACTATAAAAATCTATACCGCTCTAAACAGCGATCGTGTGTAAAATGTTGCATGCAAAGTAAGGTGACATTTAAGCAAGTGAAGCGTATTAATCTGTTTTGATTAATGCGTCGTGTACATATTATAATGTCAATGATGAAATTTCAAAGCTTAACTGTTGAACCGGATGTTTAGCT
The DNA here is from genome assembly GCA_958295665.1 of Tipula vernalis. Classification (NCBI taxonomy): domain Eukaryota; kingdom Metazoa; phylum Arthropoda; class Insecta; order Diptera; family Tipulidae; genus Tipula; species Tipula vernalis. The sequence goes on from OY282560.1 coordinate 1,140,874, forward strand.
AATAAAAGGTTTAATTCGAAATATTTAAACCTTAAGTCTACTTAACACTTCTCTAAAATATACCTTAGCTTAAGTCTTGAACTTTAGGAGCTAGCATTTACAATTCATCTGCATTGCAACCTTGGACATCTTAAATTTCAATATTTTTGTTAAACGGGTCACCTTAAAACTAATCTTTCATTTTTAAGGTGATCGAGTAAATCTTTTTAAAAACAGTTAGTTAAAATTTCAGAGGAATTCAGAATTTATTCCAAAATTCTAAATATCCAAAAGCTAAGTTTGCTAGATCTCAAATATCAAAAAATTCTGCAATCCTTAAAATTTTAAATTCTAAAAATAACTTAAAAAAAATAATAAATTTCTATAGAAATAAAAAAATTAAAATTTCTAATTCTGAAAATTATTGAAAATTTTTAAAACTATATATTCAGAATTTGGAAATTCCTCAAGAAATTTGATGTTTGACAATTTTTTCAAAATTGGAATATAAAACTTCGGACTACGAAGCTTCTAAATTTATCTTGATGAAACCTTTTGTGACCTAGCAAACGGCGCAGTAGTTAAAGCTGCGGCGGTTGGATCGGGAGGTATCGGGTTTGAATCGCTATAGGGGCGGGATGCAAAAGGGATTTTTCATCATCTGATTACGATCGGTGATGAAGATGAACACATCTATGACCCCCTGTTGAGAGTGCAAAATCCATGGGCCGACCCACCTTTCATGTCAGCACTACAGGCTGGCATGAAGCAATGCAATGTGCAGGTGGTTTTCAAAGACGGATCTGTAGCCGCCCGTCCTCGATTTGGCTACTCCAGGCGTAAAGTAGGACGGTAAAAAATAAATCAAGAAAAAACAAACAAACAAACAAACCTTTTGTGATCAATTTTAAATGCGACTAAAAATAAAGTTTATAACCTGAAAAGACTTGCTTATTTTTTGTTAATTCTTATAATGAAAACAATTAGTATTCCAAAATAAAATGCCAATATTTTACACAATTCGCCCAGTATTTATTATTAAGCAATGAAACTTACTATGAAAATAGAAAAAAAATGAAAATTCTTCATTTTTAGATATGAAGAATTTTAATTTTAATTTGATTTTCGTAGTAAACTACGGCATTTTTTCAATGTTTTGAAGAGAGTTCGAATTTATGATCCAAATTTATGATTTAAGATGGTGAATCCATAATAGCCGCTTCATCTTCAAGTAGCAAAAATGTACTCAAAAATGTACAAAACCAGATAGAAAAGTATTTTTGGGGTCGCGACAAATGTGAAAACAAAAAAATTAAATTCAAACTGATGGATCCAATATGGCCGTTTTAAAGTGAAAAACAGCTAAATTATTATAATTTTTGAAATTTTTAGGTTAATTGTATTCAAAAAGCATTTTGACCATATATTCGTAATCAGTGGGTCCAAAGTCTCCTGTCCATGAATTTGGGAGCAAAAACTCAAATTAAATTAGGAAATATGGCCGCTGTGAAATCCATGAAAGTAGTCATTTCTATTAGGTTGTTTCAAAATTTTGCACCAAATTTTGTAAACTGAGGATTTTTGAGACGTTAATTTAAGGTTCACATTTTTTCATTCTCAGTGGCGCCTCAAAAAATCAAAAAACTTTAATAATCAGCTAGTTTCTCCGCCATCTTGAATTTAATTTTTGACCTCAGCTTGGTTTTGTAAATATTTTGAATAATTATGAAACAGATTTTAACTGAAGGTGACCAATGAAACCACCTGGGCGGAGTGTACATTTTGTTATTTTATTTTGCAATAAAAAACAGTAATTTGCTAACAAAAGAAGCCAGCTTTTCTGGTAATAAAGTCTATATTTTAAACCGCATTTAAAAACGATCACAAAAGGTTTCATCATAATCCAGTTAAAATTTTAGGAGTTCCCTATCAAAAATCGAATCCGAATTCTTATAATTGGCGGATGTGTACATATATATGAAACCGAAATTGAACAATAAATGACGCCACCTATCAATGTACCTTTCGATATTCTGCGTCATCGGCGCCATTGTTTTCTTTTGACATCTGTCAACAACATTCAATTCATAACCATACGAGCTTCATACAATACCGCATGTTTTTACGTGTTAAAAATGTCGAGTTTTATGCCTACATATTACGATTTGCGGACATCATTGATTTTTTGTCATCATTTGAAGAAAACTGCTGTAGAATTACATCGAATGCTTGTCGAAGTTTACGGTGAGTATGCTCTTGGTAAATCACAATTCTATGAGTGGTTTAATAAATTCAAAAGTGGTGATTTTGACGTGAGAAACGAAGAACGTGGAAGACCACCAAAACAGTTTGAAGACAATAAACAACTCGCGGATTAATTGAATGTGCTACGAGCAGCCGCCTTTATAAGTTTAAAAGCCCATCGACAACCACCGACATTGAATATAATGCTCTGTATTTGGTGGGATCAGTAGAGTGTAATTTATTTTGAGCTGCTAAAACCTTGTGGAACCGTAAATACTAAACGCTACCAACAACAAATGATCAATTTGAATCAGAATAAGATAAAAGGCAACACAAAGTGATTTTGCTTCATGATAATGCATTATCGTACAAAGCAAAACCGGTCAATGAAACGTTGGAGACACTTAATTGGGAAATACTTTCACATGCGGCATACTCGCCAGACTAGGCTCCGTCCGATTTTCACTTGTTTGCATCGATGTGGTACGGGCTTGCTGAGGAGCACTTTGCTTCCTACGAAAATGTACCAAAATGGCTCGATAACTGGTTTGCCTCAAAAGAAGAACAGTGGTTTGGTGTGGCATGGACGCTTTTCCAGAAAGATGGGGAAAAATGTATAACTATTAATGGGCAATACTTTGAATAAAATACTCTTAACCATTATCATACGATGAATGTGTGCTTTTTATTAAAAAATTCCGGTTTCATATTTACACACCTATTCTATTTTTTGTTTTTCGAAATCGCAACCAAACAGTTTTGAAAATTTTGCATTTTTCTTTCTTTATCATTAGAATATGGCTCCTTGGAAATTTTAAGTTTAAAATTTCAAAACTTCAGAGTGCCTTGTATATAAACAGGATGCAAGTTTTTGCAAAACTGTAATTAAAGAATTCAGAAATTTTATTATTGATTTATTTTGAAAAGTAGAAATGGTGGAAACATAGAAATTTAAGATTTACAAAATTAATTCAAATTTTATAAAATTGGTCGAATTTGTCTTCGTGGGATAAAATCCCAAAACAATACAAAGTAAAATACCCTATTAAAAAGGAAGACCCCATTAAATTTGTCATCCTTCCGCCCAGAGATTTAACCAATGCTAAGCGGCTTTGAGAAGTTTTCTATTTTACTATGCGAAACACAAATGCAAATAATAATATAAATGTAAATATTTTTGAAAAAATTGTGGAGTTTTGCACGCAGAGGGTCTAATTCTTAGTGGTTTTAAAAACAAAAATTTTCAAAAATATTCTAATTTCTGTATGAGTGTAGAATTTCAATAAACTATCAAAGCAGCGGTTTGGGGTGATATCCTTAATCCCTTAAGGTATAAATATAAAATTAGTTTTCAAAAATTTGTTATATTTAAAATAAACTTGTTTTCTTAGGATTTCTATTATTATAACTAACAAAAGTGTAGTATTAAGAGAGGAAAGTAATTAGCGATGAATGGAATGGATGTACTATTCCATTCCGATGCGGAACTTTTCTCTATTATTGGTTTATATAAATAGAAAACTACTTGTATACAAATGTAATTTGCGTACAATGTATTACAGAATAATTAACAATATACGTTACACAATATTTTATGGTCACAGCAACAGTTAGAAACCCCTACTCACATACTCTAAGTCAATATATTATATTTTATATATTTCGAGTTATAAAATATAATAATCATAATAAAGTAATAACACATTTACTTTCACTTTTTAATATTTTACATTTTTGCTATTAAATAGTTGTTTGCAGTTTATAACGTTTTATTATTTTCCGATATACTCATATACTCACATGTACGTGAGTACTATATATTGCAATTTTACTGCGTACATATGGTACGCATTCAGATTACCGCGTCGCGCATTTATATGCATGCAAAATATTCAACATCTTTGTGTAATTAAAAATTGATAAACTCACAACAGACAGTCTTTGGCAAAAAAATAAAATTCAATTAAATTTCAATAACAAGGTAATAAGAAGGTAAGGTAACCAAACGAAAAAAAATAAAATTAAGGTAACCAGACATAAAACTTTCACACGACAAAAAAATGATAAAACGGCTGAAAAAAATCTTAAGAATGATCCATTTGCCCTTTTACTCCAATACAATTGTACTTTTTTTTAGTTTTGTTGTGTTTCAGCTTAACTTTGCCTCGCCAACACAATATTTTTTTATTTTCTGTTTAAATCTTAAAAGATTTTTCATGTCTTACGGGGCCATATATAAACGGGTGACTGTAAAGGAGATAGTAATTATATTAAAATGAAGTTGGGCGCAGTTAGTATACATCCGGATCGTATAAATCATGTACTAAACGATGTAAATAAATTTCGTAGGTCACCCGTTTCGCATATATTTACAACTCCTTTCGCCGGTTTTATATTGTTATATTTTTGCGCTTGATTTTTATTTCTTTCGCTTTGCTTACATGCAATTATTTTCTTGTTCAATGTACATTGTTTTTCTATATTACATATAATAATTTTGTTGTTGTTAAAAACTTATATTACTCCTCTCCTACACCCCTTTTACAAAGATATTCACTTTATAAATATTAAATAAGAATACATGGATGGTGTATGTAAAAGATACAATAGAATACATTTACATTTATCCTAAAAAAAATGTCGTGGGCATGAAAGTTATGTGTTCGATATTGAAATGATAATTGAGAGGGAATGCATGAAACCATTGGAATATATAATACAGAGAATTACAGTAGTAATACAGAGAAAGCTTTTATTCAGAAGGTAAGAAGCAATGTTGTCGTCACTCCCACCCTATTTGTTCTGAAAATGACTATCGCTATGTAGATTTGTTGTGATAACTGTTGATCCCTGTGGTCTCATTTCATATATTTTACATCCGCGTTCCATCATTTAGCAGTTTATAAAGTATTTTCACTCCACAATCTTTTTACATATTTTCTTAGATGTGAGTCAATCAAAAACCGTATTCTGAAAATTAAATAAAAAAAAAATACACCATAAGGGGGAGAGAGATGAATAAAGTGTATTATATATACAGTCATAAATAAATGAAAGCAATTGTTTTCAAATTTCTTAAAGACATACAATATTAGGTAATAATGGTTTATAATAATAATTTTATTATTAAAGAATTTTTCGAAAGTTTCTTAAAATATTAAATTATGATTGATTAATAACAATTCAAATTAGATTTTTATTATAAGACTACACAAACCACAAGAAAAACATTCGTACTATATCAGTAGAATAGGCAAATAAGACGAAGGAACGAACTGTGAACGAAGAAAAGAAACAACATACAAGACAGAGGTGTCTTATAGCTTCTATGGAAGATAAAATAAAACTGTATAAGAATTTACCCCTAGGCAACACAAAAATTCATGACCATCATCATCGTGTTTCGTCGCCATCATGATCATGATGGTGTTTTAGTCTATATATGTATACATACGTTTACAATGTACATATTCTTTAGAATCTAAAATAGTTAAGAATTTTAGAAAAATTAGATAACCGCGACCCTGATATTGAATAAAGGTAAATTATGTGTAATGGTACGATTTATAATTCATTGACTAACTATTATCTTATAGCCTTGTTGTTTATGTATATTATACAAAACTTTCGGTTTAACCAAATGTATGTATAATATTTTAAAAAAATAACACTACTATGTATGTAAGTATGTATATAATATATAAAAGCATCTACTTTACATATCATCTTACATTAATCTTTTTTTAATATAAAATAAAAATTGAAAAAAATAAAAACTGGACGCAAGAAAGCAATTTATAAGATCATGGCGCACAGGGAGAACGTACATATGTATGTACATACGTACTCGTATGAATATAGCGCGCAGCGAGTGTAAGAAATATTTGTGTTTCTCTTAAAAGATCAAAAAATATATTTAGCTTTTACCGTTAATTGGATTTTCAAATTGTTAATACATAAAATAAATGCTTTATAACGGGACATAAATTCTTTTGGTTTGCAAAAATAACGAAAGACAATAAAAATGTAAAAGAAAATTTATATATAAATACACCAGCCAGCCAAAGTCGCGAGATAGTCGAATTTTTGAACGCAATTATTTTCACAACATTTTTAATTCCAATTCAACCCTTTTTTGCTTTATCTTTGGACAGATTTTGATTATTTTCAGATTTTATATTCATAATCGTAAAGGCTGGTAAAGTAAAAATATACTTACTATATAATATGGTTTATATACGGGTAAATTTATAAGACGTTTTAGTTCGAATTCGTTAAGGTGTTTTAGGTTTATGACTATGTCTAGACGTTTGAATTTCTTTTTCGTTTTTGTCGAATTTGTTTTATTATTGACATAGTTATACGATAGTTTTTTTCTGCCTCGGCTGATTGTTTCATTTAAACATTTTATTGTTGGTCATTGAAATTATCACTATTTTACTAAATGTGTCTACGGATTCTGTCAAATTCATCAGCCTGATTTAGTGACTTAGTAGGCACCAAAGCCTAAAAATTGTCAATATTAGTACAGTTGGGCCTTTGTAGAACTGCTTTTTAAAATAAAACAAATATTCATTTTATTTCTAATTTTATTTTTATTTAATTCGATTTTTGTATCGATTCTAATAAAATAATTTAAATTAAATTAAAAGAAATTAAAGGAATTTAGTATAAATAAATATTTGTTTTTTTATATTATAATTAATAATTTATGAACTTACGGCATTTTAGTGAAATTGTTTTGATTATAATACTGTAAGTACAATTAATCTTACTTCATGATCTTAGCATTAAGTAGGCCTCAATAAAGCGCCTCTTTACGTGTTGCATGGTACAGTAAAAATTAACTCTCCGTTTAGTGCCTGAATACTGTATTATTGCCTCGTGTATCGGTATCCTAAGGGAAAGAAGCTTGAGAAGACAATTCAAATTAATTCGAAGAACTCTATCAGAATTGACGTTATATGCTGTCTTCACCAAGGACATTTTGTTCATAGTCAAATTTAACTCAAAAGGGATATTTGCAATGCTGAATTTTAAGCTGATTGGCTTCTCGAATGTGAGGCCTTTATCAAATTTCGAGTGATACCGTCTTTCCTTTTTATATAAAAAACAAGAACTACAAAATAAAAGAGAAGAAGAAACCTTTGTTGACCACCTGGTATGTGTGTGTAAAAATGATATTTTTTATGGACTTACAATGAGGTCGTAAATTTTGTTCCAGCCAATTTTTTCGTTAAGTAAAAGGGGGTTGTTTCGTTGCTTGTATATTTCCAGTTCTTCTAATCTGTTATTACTCCAAAATTTATAAGAATACATGTAATGATTGGCCCCAAATTCTACATCGGACAAACTGGTAGAAGTAGAGAAGTCGACTTATCTTATTTTGAACAGGTTTAGCTTCAGTATATCTGCCGTATAACTCTGGTTATCTTCCTCGGGAGTATGAATGTTAATACTAGGGGTTCTGCTCTGCTCAACTATTTAAGCACTTGAACTTGAAATACTTAACAAAGGCTGTGAACCAACTTTTGTAAATTATGCGATATCACTTTTGTTTGATGCCTTCAACTAGTATTCGGTCGGCTAGAGACATTGAATTGTAAGCATCAGCTTAATCGAAAGCTATCTCCTGCTACTGTTGATAACTCTTATCCAATTGTTTACTAAGCAAAAGTCTTGGAACAAACCCTTCTGTGATCTTAAAAGGTTAAGGAAACAAATTAGAAAGTTGAAGAACTAACCTTCGATCTGATTGGGAAAGTTTCCTAAAATCCCAAAAAAATTATAAGATATTATGCTCCGCTTACAGAATACCTTGGACAAATTTCTGTGAAAAAATTAACAGCCTTTTTGCTGTGGCTAGACTTGATAAAGCTCTGGCTAAAAATGATATTTTTAGAATTCATATCCTTCGTCTATCTAATGGCGGCAAGTTTGCCTTCTCAACAAGTTGCTTACTTATTCTGGAGGATTGGTGTAAAGTGATCTCCCCCCCCTCCCACCCAACTCTGCCTTATTTGTTTGATCGGTCCAACAACTCTTGTTAGTTATTATTAAGCTGTCCTTGTCAACAGATAGATGGTCGCGGATATAAGATCATTAATAAAAAAAGTGTAGGCAGAACAAATCCCTGAGAGACACCTGCATTGGAAGAGTGTGATGTTGCACTATACACTACCACTTGTAATCTGCGTCAGAAAACAATTCTCAATCAAAGAAATCAGCGAACTGATAAGTCCAATTGCTCCAAATTTGTACAGTTAACCCTTATGCCACCAGATTGATGAATACTCCTGCTGTATTGCTCGTTGATGTCGTTTATTAAACCATCCGTGCTGTAAAACTTTTGCAATTCTAGGCCTACATTTTATACGACACTTTGATGAGGTTGCATGTGAAGGTAAGAATTGGAAATGAATTTTGTGGCAAAGAAACAGTAATTATCTGATGGTCGGAATTCCCAATTGGGGAATCGACAAATATGTAAATTTCTCGCAGGATGACTTGTTAAAAATGTTTAATAGCTACAATAGGTACATCTCCTCACAGGTCGTTTACTTGAATATACCCATCGAAATTTCGGATGTGATCGTTTTCATTTTTGACCGTAAAAGTATGATTCGCATTTGTGGCTTAGCAATTTGTCAAGAATCGACTGTATACAGGCAGGAGACCGAATTAACTCCGAAGTATAATTTCCGCCTAAAATTTGTAAACTTCACCGATAATTCGCCACAAAAATAAGGAGGTTCAAATAAAGTACCGCCGTAGAAAGTGAACTGAATATAACATCTTGAAATTAGCTTGAAATGTCACATATACTTCAAACTTTCACGCAAAAGTACTAGAAAGCTTGTGCATACGGGGCTGTTCCGAACCTTTCGTCTGCTCTTTGACGGCCACCTCTGTTAATTAAAACGTTACATTTTAAGTCCATCCATCTATCCTTACAGCTTATTAGTTAACTTAAAATGTTTACCGCAGATTGAAAACATCGTGCCAAGTATATTCCATAAGAATTTAGACCGATTCAATGCAGTTCTCGAGAACAATTAATTAAAATCTGTATGAACTAAAATGGGTTACCGGTCATCAGAACATACTTGGATGATCTTAAAATTGTTATCATAGGAAGTGGACATCGTGTCAGGTGGATGCCAAAATCAACATTTTGAAAAATGGCTAAAAAATCCCCAGAACATGGAATTAAGCTATAGAAGTCCGATGATATTTATACGTTCCTTCTGGTAACATTGGGTTTACAGGCCAGTAAATTTATAAACCAAAGTTGGCAGAATTTTTTTTGTTTCACACATCGCAAAACATGTATATTTTATTTAGATAGACATTGCGTTCGATTCTGAGTTTAATAATTTTATGTTATGTTATTTTTGTTTTTTAAGCTTGAAGGGGAAGCGGAAGAAAAAAATAAAATAACATGGATTTTACTGCTCCAGAATTGATTTTAACAACAATACATGACAAAAATAGTCACTTTAGAAAATTTTTGTCGAGTTTTAACCTTTGCGTCCACGAGTATGCGAGTAAAACGACTTCTCGTCAATATGTACAAACCCGGGTGTGTATCGATTTTATTATTAGTTTTGTTTGAAAGTTGAAAGTAGAAAGTAAAGTTACTTTACTTTATTAAAAAAAAACTTCATTCAATTAAAACAAATAAAATACATATCCGGGTATGTCGTGTTGGTACAATTATTGTTAAAATCTAGGGTGAAATGTGCCATCCAACGTGATACAACGTGTCGCTATTTTCACAGTACTAACAAAAATATTATTTTCGACCAGCAACAAATGTTGCACGAATTTAATTCCTTTATATTTGAGAATTTAAAACTGCTGTCGGGAAAAGCTGAAGTTTTGAGTTCAAAATAAGAATTCTTGCAAATTAGAAACCACGAAATAGCCATAGAGAGCGGGCGATTTAATACTCCGACGTGCAACGAATTAGTTTTAGTTATTGGGGAAAATTTCGCAAAGAGTGAAAAATCGTCGAAATGTAGTAACATCGAACAAAAATTTAGTAAAACTTATCGATTTTTGAAATAAGTAATTCATATACGTATATGTACAGTATACATAATATCCTCTATTGTTTTGATACGGATAAGATGGGATGCACAGAAAAGGAAGTTGTTTGAATAATAATAAGGGTAAAAGATATCAATTGCAAATTAGAAGTAATGAACTGAATCATTTGCATTACCAGACTGGAGGATTATCCATCAGTATGTTGTGGAAATTTATAACAAAGTTGAGAGCAAAATATTTACGCGCAATTACAATTTGGTCCAGCCGAATTAGACAAAAATCGAGCTGAAAAAGTAAATAAATTGCTCGCAAAAGGATTTTTTAATCTATGTATTTTTTACATAGATTAAGAATTTCATTAGTCATGAGATCGGAGGAAGGGGGAAAGGTCGGAAAAGGGAGTTTCCACTCCTTTTAGGAGGTCGCAGTCACTTTTTCGGAAATAACTCGGTTATTTTGCATTTTAGAAAAAAGAAATATTTAAAAGCATAGCTATTTTAGGGTAAATTTTCTACCGGCATATCTAGATGGTTATTTAATTCTTTATAGAAATTCGAGTAGTATTTTTACAATTTTATGTTATGTAATAATTATCACGATAACTAATTTGCAGTTTTATATTTTTAACGTTGAAATCAATAATTAACCCCAAAAATCTTGGGTTTTTCTTTAAAGTTTAAAACCCTCGGTTTTCTATATCTTATTTTTAAACGCGCTGCTCGATCATTTCCACTTCTACTGTAATCGCTCAAATTCCGCTACACGCTTCGATTAGAATCGGGTCACTCCAATCCACTCCTATCCGAATCCTTGCTTTATAGTGATATTAGTATACGAATAAACTACAGTCAATACTTAAAAAAAAAGAGTTAAATAATGAACTGTGTATTTGATAGGAAATTTCCCGCAAAACAACTTTGTCATTTAATATTTTTTCCAAAATGCAAAATAACCGAGTTGCTTGCGAAAACCCCTAAAAGAGGTAAAACCCCTTTTTTCGGACCTTTCCTTATTCGTCCAAGCTAAGGACTTATCGAACTCTCAATCTACGTGAAAAAATATATTATACGAAACTTCCAAATGTTTCTTTCCCTCCCTTTACCTGAAAGTCTTAAAACATTAAGTGCGCTGCACCTAAGAATGGTTGTGGATGGTTAGTTTATTGTTGGCTGTCGAAGAGGTTACTAGTGTTTGGGTGTGCTTGGCGAATTAATTTTTTCAATCTACGGGAATAAGTCGAGTAAGGAAGCTGGAGCCGTTTTTGGTTAAAACTTCACAAACAAATAATGATTTGTGAGCAGATACTTTACCTTGGTGCCACTACCAAGAGTTGTTTCGATTGTTTGCGGATGATCGTTGACTTCATTCAACAACTCTTGAACACTGTTTCCAATGACATACCATATTGGCGATTGTCCATAATTATTTTCGGCACTTTTTCGACAATATCATCGGTTACTGATGGGCTGGGACTCGTCCAACGGACTCGCCATCTTCAGCGACTTCATTCCCCTTGTTCTAAACAAAGAAGACTCAATACGGTGGTGTACATACTTTATCCATTCTTAAAGCAAAATTTAATACTAATTTTTTATTCCGTTTTTCCATAAGTAAAAACAAAATCGCTGAGCACACCAAAACACGTATAACCTTTTCGATAGCCAACAATAAACAAACCATCCAATATAGCTACAAATACGACAAGCTACGGTAGGGATAAGTGTACCAATACAACAAAAATAAATTGTCACAGTTGGACTTATACGGCCCACAAAATTAAAAATATTCAGTTCAAGTTTTTTTTAGCTTGTTATGATATTTAAAGCGTTTATTTCACTCCAATGAAAATTTGTGTTTGAAAGTTTTCCGATATTTTCTCTATGCATTTTTTTAAATTAAAATTACTGATGAAATCCTGCTGATAAGTAGGTTTAAAATTCAAACTTGAATTCCTGTTAACTTATTACAAATTAGAAGTCTCAAATAATATAATTCAATCTTGCTTAAAATAACTCAGAGTGTGGATTGTGAAGTAGCTGAGCAAAATGCAATTTGAAAAGTGTCCACATTTCAACCTCGAAACTATATGGTTAGCTTTTTTCGATCGTTTTAAAAATAAATTTTATAATCCCCTTAACTAGACTACACATTTTTCGTAGAAACCAATTAATAAAAAAAGAAGTAAATATTGAAAAATTTATTGTATGGATGTTATTGGGAAAAGTCGTGAAGTTTAAAGGCACGGTCATTTGACCGGTCGTGGTTCGTTTAGTTTTAAATAGTCATATCCTTTGGAATACATATTTTAATACATACTGTTCAAATTAAATTTGTTTCTTTCCTATGGTTTGCTATTCCTAGTCAAAACGTTACCTGTGTTACTTTAATCAATAAATCAGAAGTTTATAGACGCTTTGGGCTAGAATTATTTAGGGTAATTCATATAGGGACTATATGACTATAAGAAAATTCGAAACCATCAAAATTCTATCTACGTAACTCATAATTTTAATTAAATTATATTTGCCGTAAAGTTGCAATTGATTGCATACTTATATTTAAAAAATATAGTACACGGCAACATTGCGGAGTAAAACACAAACAAACTCAAATTACAACAATACCATATATAAGACAAGACACAGAAGAAATAAGAAATACTGGTTCTGAAACCACCACGTGGATTTTATTGTTGTTTTTTATTATTTATACTTTTTGTTGCTTTTACACTATTTTATGTTGTGTTTAGGAAATAAACTTAAATAATAAATAAATAATTATGAATTATATGCAGAGCGAGATGCAAGATTAGATTGGATTTCTAAGACTATATGACTATAAGAAATAAGTAATTGGTATTTTGGTAGTTGTTGTGGAATTTGTTGTTGTATACTTAAGCTTAAGCATTTAGATTGTAATGGCTAACGTAACGAATTTTATTGGCGCCTTTTAATTGTAAATTATTGAAATTTCCGTACTTTGGGTATAGTTGAATGAATTTGCATAATTTGTAAAAATATTCACAAAAATAAAATCTGAAATTAATTATTTTGTCAAAATATTTTGTTTCACCTTAAAGACGTTTGTTATAATCTCAAAGGTTGAATTCCAAATGGTATGTGTCTTTTGTACTTATAAGAAAATGCATTTCAATAACAGGACGACATTAAGGCGTTTGTAACTGTAGTAAAATTTAAAAAAAAAATGGCCGAAATTATTACACATTTCTTCGTACTTTAATATGACGTCAATATTTGATCTCTCTCGCGTTTTTGTACTCACATCACTCTATTGTCTTGGTCATCTATTTACTTTTGAGTTTCGTTTTCTTTGCGTTTTACAATCAAATAACAATAAAAAAAATTATGGTGAGATCACTTAAATAAATCAAGCGTCATCATCATCATCATCATCATCATAACGATCAACCAAAAATCCAAGATGAAATGCGTATAAAAAATTCTCCGAATTTTTAATACTTAGAAATGTATGCATAGGAAATCATTGCAACATACTCGCAATTTGTAATGTTGGATATTGCAATGACGCGATACAAAATGTACGGCCGAATTTCTGTATCGACGCCAATCAACGAAGTAGAAAAATGTTGTAATATTTGTAATTATATAGTTCGGTCTAAAAAAATTTAACGTTTAACGTTTTTTTGTAAAGAAGGGTTAAAGTAACACGAAATAGGGCGAAGTATTAAAAGGCGGATGAGGTCAAAATATCCCATTAGACAAAAATTCACGATGATCTAACTTTAAATGATCACGATCTTAACGAAGATACTAATTACAGGAACACAAACTTATGTATGTTTTTTAACATACATACATATGTATAAAGTCTTGATCATGATATTTTAATGTTGATCTTTATGATACTGATTATCATGCATGGTACATAAAAAAACAAAACGGGTGACAATAAAAAGTCACCCACGCAAATATTAATATATGTACGTAGATAATATAATATAATATGTATATACACAAATGTGCCATGAAGCGTGTAAAAATCGAAAGTTGTTTACTAATATTCGGTAGTGGAGAATAAAGCAAATTTGCAATCAATATGGAATTTCTTAAGGTTGCAAAGAGATGGCGTAAGATGTTCGAATTTTTCTAAATGATATCACCTCATAATGATAACAGAGTTTATAATCCAATTAAATTCGTTTACAAGGTCTTTCAAAACACTTAACATGTCATCCATTTCCGATTCCAATAAATCATGATTAAGTTATAATGAAAACTATCGCCGCAAGGTATTTCAATCGGCTACAAAATAAAATTTACCTTCACACGTTTACTTGTAAGAAAAGAAATACAAAGTAAGAAAAATGATCTAAATACATTTCCTTAAAACTATATAAAAATGCCTTGAGACCACCACTGTACACAAAATAAGATCAATTCCACACTATATAAAAACTTTATCGCAAATAATTTTTTTTATGTAATTTGACATGATAAATTAGTGTGGTAAATTTGTTACAGTATACACAACCGACTGACAATTTAATTACCGGCCAATAACAAATTTTACCTTCGATTTTGCTTGTCGGAAATTAACTATATGTTTTAAGCTACAAAATGCATTTAAACACAAAATTTCTTGTAAATTCGTTTATAAATTGATACATTAAGACGCGTATTTTTTAGATTATACGCGACGACGTATTTCTTGGTAGCAATTTTGGTTTGTGTTTAATTAAGTAATTTAGAATGATGTTTTTATGTATTGTGATTGTTAGTTTTATTTGTGCGCGCACACGGGGTGCTAATTGTTTGTTGGTATTATAAAGCTAAAATTCTTTTGAAAAAAATCATCATCATCACGTCTTATGTTTGATCAAGTAAATGGTTTGCTCATGATTGGCACGTGGGGAATTATTGTGCTTAGTCATATATTTTTTTCGCTGCACGACGTTTTTTTTTTAATTTAATTGCGTTTTTTGTAGGTGTGATTTGTGCTTTGAATCATAAACGTTTAATTGCATTAGCAAATTTTGATTTCAATACAGAAAAGAATTTCCGGTTTAAGATGTGAGTGAATGTGAAAGATATGCAATTTCTAGGAATATCTATTTAGAACGGAAAACCTCAAGTAATAAAGTACAAAAATCGTGATCTCACAATTTCTCCCTGGACAAATTAACTGTCATAGGCAAAGGTAATAAAAACAACTTAGTTATTTTTCAAAATGTAATTTAATTAAAAAAATTGAGCTATCCGAATTTGATCTTCTAAAATATTATTAAAAATTATTGTTACCCGTACTACAAGGAAAAAAGTGTTTTTCCAATTAAACTACATTTTAATAAATAACATAGTTGAGCCAATATTTAAATAATTAAACAAATTTTTTTATTGGTTTTCAGCTCTTTATTTAAAAATGATTTTATCCTCCCGAAAGAATTAATCCGAATAGGATTCGAAATCTAAGGCTATAAAATAATTTTTAAATAAAGAGCTCAAAACCAATAAAAATTTTTTTTTAATTAACATATCGTCATATCAGTATTTAAGTGATACAAACGGATCGTCAAATCAGTTTCCAACATAGTTATTATACCACTTCGTCAGTCCAGTATTTAAGTAACACAAATGAATTTTAGTCAATTTGCAGTTAGGACCGTCACATTACATAATGGCAAACCTAACTTCAAAATGATCAGAATGCGTTTTTAGACTTAAATACTGAGGTGACGATATGTAGTTATTTTTATTGTAAAATTTATAAGAGACACCAAATAAATCTAATTTTGTTTAAATCAATTAAATCTTTATATTAAAATCGAATTGCAAAATTTTTAGTATATGAATGGTGTATAATTTTGGGAGGCAACTACGAGTAGCCTTAGAAATTGAAAATTAAATTTGTCAGTGAAGCCTTACTGCACATATCTCAAATGTTAGAAATGAAGTTTTATTTTATGGGAAGAGAAGCTGGGATTCGATGCGAAGCGAGTTTATAAAATAAAATAATTTTTTTAAGAAACGTGCCATACAATGTTTTTTCTACCAGAACACTATTAAGAGATAAATAAAGATAACAAAATTGCGGAATTAGTAGAAATTAACAGAGTTGGCGCTTTGCTTATGAATTAGTTTCTATACAAAACAAAACACTATTCACACCTGTCTAAAAGTAAATCATTTTTCACACTAGTATTTTAGCTCATATAAAAGCCTACTTTCAATAGAATTTGTAGAAATGAGTGTTACTATTATACGTGTTTTGGTGCAGAGCTGCGTGTAATACTGCATACATCGAATTTGGGCCTTCCGCACAAAGTTTTGGTATGTATTGTATTATGTTGGGTTTAAAATTATATTTTAGCTTCCATTTTGTTGTCAATTGCATATTGACCATTTATCCATTTTGAATCAATTGATGTTTCTATTAGTTTCAAGTTTAAATACTCAGATAGTTCAGTGCTGGATTATGGCTGTCTAGACCTGGATCAGTAAATCAGATAATTCCTAAAATAAATATTTGTAAAACCATATTCTGTTTGTTTTTGTTGCATTATACATTATATTTCCTAGAATTATGGTAATCTTCAATTTTAATATTGAAATATCCGAGCACTCTGGTAGTCCATAGCCCATTTAGCGTGCTGCTGCACTGAGATAGTTTGACTAAAACTTTCTACATATTTCGTTAATTCTCTAAATATGCAATTTAATATTGTGTTACGCTCTTCTCAGATGAGGCCTGGGTTCAAAACGAATAAAATAATTATTTAGCATTTATAAAATCTAACTCTTAAATAATTTAAAATTCAATTCAATTATGAAAAAGAATAAAATTAATTAAACAAATTTCAAAAAAATATTAACTCCCAGAAAATTTTAATTATAACAAAAACAGATTATAACTAAACCTCTTCTAACCATAAATATAAACAAACAAAAAAAATTGGTTTTAGATTACACAAAAAACAGCTTAGCATAGGTAAATTAAATACTTTAGTTTTTGCTTACGCAAATTTAATTTAATTTTTTTTTTTATTTCATTTGGCCATAAAATGTTAACGAGTCTCGGTATAATAAGAATATTTGAATGGTACGAGTAAAATAATTTCTTATTGTGTAACTTAAGGGGAAAATGTTTCATAAAATTTGAATGACTACATTTTTTTCTACTTCATCCTCAATGTCTATCCCAACGATACTTTAATTGGTGGTTGGGCTATCGCTCCGAAATCGACTGTACATAAAAAGTAATCAAAATTAATGGCGCCATAAATTGAATATTTATTTTCATCTTAAGATTTTTCAGAAACCCAAAAGAAAAAACAAATATAAGAAAATTGTGTTTACGTAATGTACTCAGGTAACAAATCATGGTGGATATATATATATATATATATATATATATATATATATATATATATATATATATATATATATATATATATATATATATATATATATATATATATATATATATATATATATATATATATATATATATATATGTATTTGGATAGATATACGTAAAAAGTTTTATAAGCGGATGAATGAGTTTTTCTCATTTCTCATGATGATTTGAAGAAAACTCTCCATATCGAGAATATATTCGTAATATATACAAACTCTGACGTATAAATGGTAAAAAATAAGACATTTAGCTTATATCAACTTGTGTGCCTCACCTTTTTCTTTCATATATAATTCAAATCGATATAACATGATGATGGTATTTCCATTCAAAATTCAACCTGTCTTCTTAAAATCTGTGATCTTAAATTTCAAGGTTCTTTTTATTTGTATTTTTACATATTTATATACATACATAATATAATTTCTATTCTTTCAATTGGTTGTTGTTGTTGCCGCTCAGAAAATTTATATATGTACATATATATGTATATATATATATATATATATTAAAAAGATTCAAATTTCAAACTTGATTCCTAATTTATTGATTATCATTAAGAAATTCTAAGATAAAATGTCGTAAATTTTCATCTTAAAAACCTTTTATTTTCGATTAATTTTTTTTTGTTTCTATGTATAAATAAATTTATGAATTTTGTGATTTGGTCATAAGAACAGATTCATAAGATGGTTAAAGTTAATAAAAAAAAGCTCAAGATGAATAAAACGAAGAAGACGAAATTTATTATTTTTGGTCGCTTATGTATGAATAAAATTAACGAGTGGTGTCAGAGATTAGAAATGAGTTAATGTCAGGATGGAATATTCGAAAATATACTTAAAGTTTGTGTGTTTATGTATATTTATTACGGCGTCTTAAAGATGAGCAAAGCGGCAGTTCATGTCTATTTTTATACTTATAATTGTTAATTGCACTATAAAAATACAAAACTATTAAATATTGCAATGATGATATTTAACTTGTTAACGTGCAATTTAACAGATGTTACTATTTGATGAGTGTAATGTATTTTATTTGGCATCTGTCGTTTAGAAAGTATTTTGCAATTCGCTTAAATGATTTAACCAATAATTCTCACGAATTAGAGAATTATCTGAAAATTAAAACTGTAAGGGTACAGTTTGAGTGTGTGTAATTTCTGTAGGGCTACGGGCCGATTTTGTTTACAGATTTATAGGGATATGGTTGAGATTTTTTCAAGTGTCTCGAACAAAATTTTATGAATCTTTAAATACGTTTATTGATTTCTCTAATTTGTAACGTTTCTGGTTCAATTGAAACGGCCTGAATTGTATAGAGGTTTCCATTTCAAATCAGTCAAATTTGAGAGAAAAAAATAAAATAATGGTTGATATTAAAATTAGAATTAAGATTCAAAGTCAAATGTTGATTTGTATTATATCCTGTTAACATTTGTTATATTCATTTGATCTATGATGTAAAGAAAACATAAGAGATATCGGTAAGTTTTATCCGGAATCGATGTTTCCTCTATACCAATTACCAATCATCACTGTACGTTATTTGAAGAAAATAAATTTAAAATTAATAAAATAAAAGCAGCAATTGACCATTTTGCTACATTTTCTAGGTAAAACGAATTTTTTTACAAAATGGTTGGGTTCTGAAGGGGACAAACAGAAAGGCGAACCTTTGCCAAGCATCGTCCCAATTTAATGAGTTTTGATAGGCAAAATACCAAAAATTTCCAACAATGGTTTTTTCACTTGGAATAGTGTGCATATTGGAATCTTCAAACTTTAATAGATACCTATAATAAATAATTCTATACATATACAATATACATCATTTTTTTCATTTGCAAATCCCTATTTTAGGTTTAAAGATTTTGATTTGCAGTGATAAATTGAAATAAAAAAGAAATAATTATTATGTATTTTGAAATAAAATTTGTACTCGGATAACGCACAAAAAATTTCTTTTTATGGAGTTCGCAAGCTTAGTTTTTACATCTAATGTGCAACGAATTAAATCAAACGACAGCTAATTGCCCACAAAATTAATTTTAAGATTATTTCACAACTTCTGATTCGAACCGTTATGAGCCGTTCTCAAGTTGTGATTAATCCAGTTGTGAGAACTGTTTCAGCTTTAGTTTTAAAAAACATTTAATTTGGTTCTTTATCGATGACTAGACTAGTTGTGATATGCTTGTCCGAACTAACTTTTCAAACCAGTTAGTGTTTCTTTTTAAACGGTAATTTTACCAATTGATTGTAGCAACGAATCAGCTGTGCATGTTACAAGTGACAATTATTTAACAACAACAATTTTCTAATTAAATTTTGCAAAATCTGACAACCCATTTCAATCATTCAGAAACCATTACTGGTTGTGACAACTCTGTCACAACCGGCAATTGGATGTGCACATGCACAACTAACTATTTTCGAGATGCAAGTTGGGTCAAACCAAAACCGAGAGCTAAATTATTAATTTTAAGTTATCCGAAGTTTAATTCTTATTTTATTAATTTTTCTTATTCCAAGTATGGTTGCTGTTTTAATCTTTATGAACATTTATTATTACGAAACGAACATAAATTGATAAAATGACAACGCAGGATTAAAATTAAAAATAATAGAGTGAGGTCTCCTTAAAAACAATTAGATATCAGACATTTTACGAAGTAAAAAACAATTTTTTGATGATTCCTCACTGTGCTGGATGCGCCCAATGCCACAGTAAAATAAAAAATGCACACACAACGTTATTGAAACAGTCAGATAAAACAAAATATACTAATATATTAACAAAGCAACCTAGATTATACAAAGCCTAAAGGATTAACCAGTGAACCAGCCAGCAAGAATCCTTAAAAAATTTGACGAAATTACTTCCTTACAGAATATTTGACAGATTGGCCACCGTTCCCGTAACAACTGACAAATACAGTATTAAAATTGTAATCTGAATAGGAAATTTGTTATTTTTAAGAAAAGTGTGCTGTTAAAATTTTGATCTATACTGACATATCCTTCAGTTTTCGCGTTAATTTTCGCTCTCTTAAGAGTTGCTGGTCAGTAACATGCACTTTCTGTATATCGCGCTCTTACTTAAAGTTGTTACTAACTCGCTGGTTCCCCTAATAGTCTAAAAAATGAAGCTTTTATAAAGGAATTAGAAACGAGGAAAAAATCAATCTTTTCATCAAATGGGAAATCACTTTTTTCCTAAGACAAACTTCTAAATGAAAACGCTACCAATTCTTAATTACGATTTCTGAGATATTTGCATAAATGTTTGAATTTCAACATATATGAACATCGTTTAAGAAAATCGTTTTCATTTTCTTGTAATATTTGATTTATTTAATATTATTTTTATTATTTTAAAATTTTCATCACAATAGCATTCTGGTCAAATTGAAATTAAAGCTTACTACAAATCGTGTGGTCACTAAGTCAAAACATATTTCAATGATGGCAGTACAAATTTGGTAAAATCGAACCAAAAATTAGCACCTGGGGAAATTTTAAGTGCAAAAATTGTAGGAAAAGCAAAACAAATTCACAAAATATTAGGAACTTGTGATAATTTTGTGTTTAATGCTGTGTGCCTTAGGCTGGAAACACACCGAATTAGACAAAACGTTTTTGCTTTGTGTAGGCAAGACGATTTCTCTAAACATAGTGCACATTCAATCAAACAAATTGTTTTTAGTCAAATTGTCTCGTGTTGCTTTATAGGTTGGTGTGAATTGATTTCATAGAATACAAAATGTCGTCGGAGTCAGAGGATGATTTTGTATTATATGCTTATTATTTTATATATAAATATGATAAACCAACCTAAAGATTCGGCAGTATGTATAATGTAGGTATATATATATATATATATATATATATATTGTAAGTAGGTATATTGTATTTTAATACAAGTTTTTTTGTACCACAAAAATCCTTATTAATTTGATTTATAAAACAGAAACCACGAAACGACTTCAAACACTTTCTTTTTTTGATTCAATCAGTTTTGTGTTGTGTTGCTTTGATTTGTGTCAGTGTGAATTAACACATTGATTTATGGAGTATGAACACCTTCAATCATGTTTCATTAGTCAAATTTGACTTAACACAATTTTGCTTTATTATGTGTGAATGGACTCATAAAGCACAGTACAATGTTTGCCGTTCTATGTTTTATAAAACAAAATGTTTGACGTAAAATTGTTTTGCCTGATTCAGTGTGCATAGCGCTATACAATCGTATGCATTTTGGCCGCAAGTCGCTTTAAGACAAGAAAAAAACGTTTTGTCTAATTCGGTGTGTTTCCAGCCTTAATCGACTAAACTAACTAAACTAAAAATAAGTTTAAGTATTTTTATTGTAGTTTTGTCGAACATTTTTAACATTTTAGTTTAGTTTAGTCCTTTTTGAGGCACAGTTAATCACTTTTATACTAGTGCCATCTTCATATAAATTATACTAACTAATCGTACTTTAGTTTAGTTAGCTAGTTTAGTCGATTAAGTCACTCAACATAAATAATATTTTTCGTTTTTTTCTGTGAAGAACTATAGACATCTGACGTACACTAGTAAAACTAAAGATAAGTACTATTTTACTTCGTCAGAGGCAACTTTGACGTATTTTTCAAAATGAAAGTTCGCAAAATATATTTTATACATAATTTAATTTTAATATTTCTGCAACTAATATTTATTTATTACCAATATAGAGATACAAAGAAAACTTTTATTTAAACGTTTTATAATATTTTTGCTTTTTTCATTGAAAAACTTGAAGCGAAAAACATCATTTTTTACTATGGATTCCAATGGCAAACAATAAAAAGTTATACCACTGGAAAAGCTTCTGAAAAATTATGACGTATGATTATGACTCTGCCACAAGTGCTGTGATAGTGTGGTCCGACCAGAGCTTTAAAATTTTTTTATAAATTATAGAGACTTAATTCGTTGCTTATTTGCTAAGCGAGATAATGTAACTTTAGATACATATATATATATATATATATATATATATATATATATATATATATATATATATATATATATATATATATATATATATATTGCAGTTTTGTGACACATGTGGCAAGACAAATGGCTGAGTTTAAAATTGTTTTGCTTGTTGAGTACTTTGAGGCTCAAAATAGATTGCATAGGTAGGAACATGCAAACAAACAAACCCTATTGACCTTAAAACACATAATATTAATATACGAATGTTGCACCGACTTAACACACTTTGTTTGTTATTTTCTTTTCTTGTTGTATCTTAAGTAACTTGCTAATTAAGAAAACAAAAAAACATTTTTTTGTTGGTTTATTATTATATTTGTCCATCTTTATCTTTTTGGTCTTAGCAACTCATATACGCAGAAATAAATAATCGAAAGTGTCAAGGTTAAGTTAAACGCTTATTATAAATTTTTTTCGTCTTTTAATTTATTGACAAAAAACAAAAATAAACAAAAATTAATTTTCTTAATGAATTTTATTCGCATTTTGTTTTTTTCTTAAATCTTTCTTGGATTTTTATAATTGACTGAACGTACCAGCAAAAAAAAAAAAATATTTCTTAAATAAATACACAGTGGTGGCGTTATAATAGTGATGTGCTAATTAACGAAGCAGTTTGTTTTATAGGAGTCTTTGCGGGTGATTATTACAAATAAATGCGACGTTCTTTAAATTTTTAATGGAAATGGCGACAGCTTCGACATTAGTCTATACAGCTTGTAATTGAATTTAAACATAAACAATGCAAATTCCATTGAACTTGAACTTATAGTTAAACGTAGATGCTTAATGTAGTTCCTAAATTTATAAAAGCAATCTTTCTAAATTCAAAAATTATATTTTGGGCTTGTGATTAATTAACCAAGTGGGTATAAAGTTTAAGTTCAGTTTTGGATAATAATTACAATGCTTGGTTACTTTCTTTATGTATACCAGATTTAACAGAATTCACATATTAATAAGTTAAGCTTCGAACTATTTTTATTCTTTTAACTTGATTTAAGAGAAGATGACGATTTTTAATTTTGTTTTTGGATAATCTGGATTTTGAAAGTGGTTTAATGGTAGTGTGTATATTCATGTTTTGTCTTTATTTTGATTTTTTTTATAAGGTAATGCTATGTGTAAAACAGGTCCATCACGTTACTGACCATTGTCAATTTTTATTTTTTCAAATTTATCTTTTTGTTGATTTCGGTTGTAAGCTGTTTTGGTTATTTAAGGTAATAAGATAGTGGGAGATAATTGATGTAATTTTAATAGAACAGGAAATTTTTTGATGGCGGATGATTGTTTGTAGGGGTTGTTGCTTTTTTTAGATTCTAGACGAAATATGAGAACAATGAAATCAAGTTATTGAGTTTTATTGTCTGGCGGTCTGTCTGGTTTTTGTATGCATGATGAGGATGGTGATGATGATGTCGAAGAAAAAGATTAAAATCATTGAACTTGAAATCGATTTCTCGTTTGGTTTCTTTTATGGACAATTGTATGTCAAGGAAGATTTGTTTTTTCTATAGTCGTGGGAATTTTGGAAACGGCATTCTTTTATTAGCGAGTATACAATTACCTCATAATGAGATTTTTCATTCGCTTGAAGTTAGTTCTGAGGTTCATTCTAGTTGTAAAGTACGAGTGTACGAGTAATCAACCTTTTTTTTTAAACAAAACATGTCTCAAAACTGTCTGCCACAGTTTCATTATTAAAAATAATCTAGTAAATAATTACACCAGCATGTCACACTTATTACTATGGTATTATTACACATTAAAATCAATCAATTTTTTTTCAACTAACCACAAATAAGAAGTAGTTAATAATCATGATTACAATATATTCACTCTTTAGCGGCGCGAGAAAAACACGAAATTCCATCAAACCAGTTTCAAATATTCAAACAACAAATCATTAAAAATTCTTAAATAACACATAAGAAAACGGTTTTTAATACACTCGTACATAGTTTTTTTTTTATTTCAAGTTCATCCAATGTTGAAAGATTGTTGTGTAGTAAGTTACTGACCAATCTTAATAAAATCTAATTAAAATAAATAAAAAATGCGCTTCACCTTGGAATACAATATCGTATAATGTATATTTACTCGCTAATATGTGATCAGGTCTGCGATCGCAGATGCTCAACATTTGCACACTTGTTTGTATTATATTTCCCGCGTTTTTTTGCTTCCATAGGTTTTGTGTAAAAAAATTTACTCAACCAAAACTATGAATGAAAAAAAAAACAATTCTTCACGATCATGTGTGATCGTAATTATTGTTATTATTCTGGTTTTTTATACTTCGTCATCTTCTATACTTTTTGTGTATTATTTGATTTTCTGTGTTTCTCTCCCACACCTTCTTACTACTAAATTCTGTTTGTTTTTGCATTTTTCTTATAAACTGGAATTTTTTTTAAAAACTTCCGACTTTGAACTTCCGATTTAATTTTTTTTTTACTCTCTTCATCAATCTCACATTTATTTTGTAATACACAGACAAATTTTTATTTTTTACTTTTTTTGGTTTCTTGATCACTGATCTTATAAACTCGTATACCTGTTGCCGCACCGCACCAGAATGCAGAAAACAAAAAAAAAAAAATTGACTGGAAAATGAAACTAAAAATGAAAGAATTACTTAATAAAAAAACCTCTGAAACCGGATTAAAAGTGGGAACATGATTTTCTAGTTTTTGGTGTGTACGTTATTTTTTGGGTTTTAGGTGTGCGCAATATTCACTCGGTTGTACGATTTTTTATTTTGTCTCATCATCATCTGTGCACGCGCTTGTATTCCGGTCTGGTTTGGATCGTTGCTGGATTGTTTATTATTGTTTATTTTTACTTTTGATCTCTTCGGGTGTTTATAAAGATCGTAAGATCTTGTTTTAATTCTTTATAGCTTTTGGAAAGGTTACTAAGAATTTGTAGTTGATTTATTTTATTTTGAAGTTTTGTTGTTGCTTATTGATGATCGTGTGGTATTTAAAACCAAAAGTAAATATAAAAACTGGAAATTGATATTAAGGCGAAACATTTGTTGATTGTTTTGTGTTTTTGTTTGTGCGGTACGGAAGAATGAGCGATTTTATTATTTTAAATATAATGCATTCATATTTCCGGATCTGAAGTGACAGTCAATAAGATTAATCGATTAGATATTTAGTTTTGGCGAGTGATACGCAGAAATGTCAAAAGGTACCATTTTTTGGCATATATTTTGTTTTAAATACTAAACATTTCGATGGCGATATTTTAGAATATGTTGCTAATCATCTATTATGTATAATATAATATACACATGCATCATGGTGGCTTACCGGATCCCTTTCCGCTTGTGTTGGGAGAGGTTTTAGTATGTTATTATGCAATTTTAAATCGTCTTTGCTATCTGTAAACTTCTCGGACATCGCTCAAGTTATACTACTATTCTGTCAGCAACAAGCCAGTGCGTTTTATGTAATTCGAGATCAATGCTCGGCCTTCTGCAAAGGGTTCCTTTATCTCCTGCCTGAACTTTCCCTATAATAAGTGGATCTTTTAAATGGTTGAATGTTGTAATGAAGCAAAGATAGAGAAGGAAAATGTAAATAACAGTGCTAGGGTGCCATTGAAAATTTAGCGCCTTGCTGATATATAATGTTCAAGGATAATCATAGCACAATCAAAATTGGAAGTAAGCTTTTCTATTACTCGGTGAAGTGCGCCAATCTAGACAGTATAATAGAAATAAACTACAAAACTTTAATGATTTAAATCAAAATTCCAAGTCACTCTTAGATATATTTTTTTCACAATCACATTTTACTAAAACTCTACATAAGAAGTACATAAATAATTATTTTCCATCGTTCACTAGACTAGACGTTAGACAGAGCAATTAATCTTTTTACTACTACGTTATTGAACATAGCAAAACGAACGATTCATCGCAATTCGCGGCATAATCTAATCGTCCAATTGACTGACCGATCTTAATTTATCTCTTCTCATATTTTATTATAACAATTAGACCAAAAAAAAACCATAATGCATTAAGAGTAAAAGTGTGAGAATAAAATACAAGAAAAAGTAAAATTTAAGATTTCCTACCAAAAAAAACTGGTTTCTTTAAGAATCCACCAGATTTTGTTAATTTTTTTATTTGAGATAGGTTATGATTTATTTTTATTTATAAACAACACAAGTTATTTATTTATTTTTTTCGGTGGTTTGATATTATAAACCTGATCTTCTTCATCTTATTATTTATCTGTGTCGTCTCAACTCTTCATGGATTCATTATCTTATTTCAACAATAATCTTGTTTTATATTTTTTTTTAAACCACGCGAATTTGTTTACAGAGATAAATCCACAATTTTTTATGTTTCGTTTTGGATCATTTTGATGATCGCCAAGATGGTGATGATGATGATGATGATGATGAAGAAGCGGTGATTGATTTGTTGTAAAGAAAATAATATTATTAAAACCAGATGACTTATTGTAAAATATATTCAAGTCTTTCTTGTTTCGGTTTGTCTTTTGCGATCGTCTTGGATTCATATTGGTATATATATACATAACTACACCAGAAAAATGAAAGTGATTAGATGTGTTTGGGATATACACAGCTTACCTATATGAATAAATATACAATATACGAGTATGTAAACAAAAATAAAAAACAGGTAATTGATCTGATTTGGTTAGGTTGTAATGTACATATGGTGTGTTTATATGTACAAGCAAAGTAATAATTGTGGCTACGATGAGGTTTTGTGGTTTAGAGCTAAGATTAAACAAGTATTTGGGTTTTTCATGCTTCTTCACTATATTGTGCTGTTGTTTTTATGAGGTTTCGTATGGTTGCGGTGATCAATTATTGAATTGAATAATTCTTTTGTTTGAATATCGCGCTTGGAGTTCATCTGAAAAGCGAAGCCGTATAACAATGTGGAAATTTATGGTGTAAGCTAGTGATTGATAGCTCTATTTACGTTTTATAAATAATAATATTTTCATTGAGATTTGTGCTCTTTTGAAAAATTTGTCTCATAAAATGCTTTAAAAACCCTCGATAAATAAAATTCGAAAATAATTAATAAAGGACGTAACAGTCTGAATTTGATTCATAGGAATTTTAAGATTTGAGGATTATCGAGTTATTAAGGCTTAACCTATATTAGTTATTAATAGTAAAAAGGACTCAGTAGTTTAAATTAACTAGCTGGATCAAAAGGATCTGTTTTTTAAGTCGCCGATATCTCGGCCGTTAATTATTTCGTCTTATCTTAAGCGTTGGTGTTTGCTGAACTGAATCTGCTACTATTTCGATTCTGATGTACATTTGTGTTATAACCAGTTTATTTTAACACATCTTAACCTAATTTATTGACGTTTAGTTTCAATGTGACTTTTCCTTGTGTGCCTTCTATCTATAAAAGTAGTTCGAGATATTTAACGTTTTCGTATTGTGATAGAATGATATTATTTAGTCTCATAACCGGAAATGTAACTTAGCGGAGTTACTGATTTACGCTCGTTTGGTGACCTTACTCTAAATGTAGTTAGCCATTTCTCTATTTCTCAAAGCAATGGAAAAATGCGTTACTAGTTTGTATATTTTTTTATTGTATCCCCTACCGCCACCTGTGATTAATTTGTTGAATTTACGTAGCTCTTTGGATCTAAATATCTAACCAGGGTGATGAGAAAAATGCTTGCTTTACCTGCATCACTTCTTGGTCAGTTTTTATCAAGAAGACGAATCGGATGGCATGCAAGGACATGTCGATTTAGCTTATGTGTATGGTTTTCCTTAGATAATATTTAACCAGTAAGTCACGATCTTTATTATTAAAGTTATTTTCAGGGTTTTGATTGCTTTTTGAAAATTTGATTGAAGTGGTCGTTATAGATGACATTGCCTTCGTATTTATAGTACTTATTCAAAGGCTTCGCCTGTGATGTATTTGAATGAGTACATAGTATAGTATATGTTTTATCCCATTCATACTGGTTAGTGTCGGGAGTTTGCTATATTTCAAGAAGATTTTGCAAAACTGCAGAGCTGAGCAACGAGAGCACTAAAAATACAATTTTTGATTAAATAAGTTCCTTTTAGTTTGTTTTGTAATAAAATAAAAGTTTTCTTCAAATTGTCGCAATAATTAAGCTTTTTTATCTGGCGTTTCTTAATAATTAAACATCTCATAGGATTAATGTGGCACCAAAACAAAATTCTAGTAACCAGCAAACAATCTGAAATAAGAGTGACAGCAGCCGATAGTAATCCAATTTTTAAATTCATCTAATTAATCAATCGCGAAGGATTAGAAAAATGCCCCTCAATTTTTTTTAAAATGTCCTCGCATCTCTAAAATGAATCAACTAAATGTAGATGTAACTTCAAAAATTAAAATCAGAGACCGTCGTCTGGTTGACTCACCTTACACGCACCAGACAACTAAATAATGAAAAAAAAAATTACATTAAAAAAATTAAAATATCAAGTTGTTACAATTTCGACTCTAAATAGTAGACAGGAGAAATTTAATTTATGTAAATTTAATTTTTTTGTAAAAAATACTCAATTCATATTTATTTTATTTTTTTTGTTGAGGTTATGTAATAAGTAATAATGTTGAGTTTTTTTTTTAAATATTGTATATTTTATATCTGATTACATAAGGCCGATGAAACATTTTGTAATTTTGTCGATTAAATTTATGCGTATATTTCTCATTCAATTTGTGGTATAGATAGATAAGATATGAACACATAAAAATATAAAAGCAAAACACTTAAATAAATCAAAACAACAAAAAAAAAAATTTATTTGAGTGGGATTTAGATTTTTTTTTTGTTAGCGTTTTTGATTTATTTGTACGTTAGCTTAATTAAAGGCAATTTTTTTATATTTTTTTTATTTACAATTTTACTGATTTTCAGCGATAAGAGAGCGCTTGTATGATTTGTATTTACTCTCGCATTTTATTCTGTGGTGTAGGATTTTTTTTTACAAAGCAGTTCATTATGCTGATCTCATCCCAATTATATTATTTATGTGGTTAGATTACTGTAGCTCTAAATCTTAAATCATCGGATAGTCATTCACCCATCTAAGGTAATTTCTATCCTATTAATTATGAATCATAAATCAGAAGTCGCATGACAAAACCATCCAATTAATAATCAACGACGAAGCAAAACCTCCATGATTATGTTACTTTGTACACACAAACACAAAACGAAGAGAAAAGTAAACCCATCATCTTACAATCTCCTATAATAAATGAACTATCACTCTATTTTCCATCCATCCCATTTAAAATCAGCTTAACTAAAAAAACAGAAAATAAATTACCTGTACTTCATCTTTCCTTTGCGAGTTTCTTTCATGTATAGGAAATTCTTGTATATAAAAACAAAAATGATTTAAAGACTATGTCCATTATTATCCCGCAAGTTGAGTCTATATTTTGTAAGATGAATAATTTACATAAAAAGTAAAATAAAACAAATTATTATGACAATTTCTCAAGAAAAAAAAATGATAAATGTCTCCAAAAATGTAACATAATAATGAAAGAGTTAAAATCATGTAATTGAAAATATATAGAAAAAACAAATGAATGTTTACGCTTTTGACATTTATCAGAAAATTATAATTTATCTTATAGGAATCCAGCGTAACGCAATAAACAATTGATTGTGAAAATTGTTGGTGGTGCGGTTTTTATTATTATGCACGGTGCAGCATATGATTCAACAATCCGAATAATCCGATTTATCTTCTACTCTTAAAATAATCCCATCGCTTTTCAATTTATCTAGAATTCACTCTCTCTTTGCTCCCGGACGATTTTCTCTGATCTTAAATGAAATGATAAGTCAATGAATTACTGTTTAATATGCTATATGATTCACCATTTTACTGCGAGGTTTTCCAGTTAGTATTCTTGTCGAGAAATTAGTTAGCTATTGCTAATAAGATAAGCTGAATAAGATTTTGGTTTTTATGTGTGCATTATTGAGTTGTTTTCAATCGTTTAAAACAAATGTGCTGTATCAAATTTGTCTATAGGTACCATAGAATGGTACATCAAAAGAAATACAAAACTATGACCCAAAACGACGAACTATTGTGAAACACCATAACCATGACAGGAAAATTAGTGTGAATATTTTGTCCTAATCCAGAAAGCTATTAACTTTACCTTTGAGAATTTGAGCAAAAACCACTTCGTTAACGTTTTCAAAAGATGCAGCCTTTAATAACGAAAGATCTGGCTAATTATTTAACCATCGAATCCGAATAAAGCCGACAAATAATTTAATCTTGAAAGTCAATTATAATTGAAAAAACATTAAGAACATTTAAATTTTGTTTTCCTTCGCAAGAAAATTTCGCTTGTTGACAAGAAATTTTCGGAATCGAACACTATAATTTGGGTTGAAGTTTTGGAAAATACATTAATTATCTTAAACTTGTCAAACTATTCTTTTTTGACTAGATATTAGACAGATAGAACTAATAGCTTCAAATTGATAGTAGCATTTCTTAATACTGAGAAAATATCTTTATGCTGTTACCTTACCAAACCACCAAAATTGCGGTGCTCTTGTTATTGTCGAAGGGCAGTGGATAATTAAGGGGAATCGGAGCTTTGGCAATGATCTCTTTTCACGGGCCTGTTAAATATCATTAAACCAAATTTACATTTTTGAGTATGTGTTAGAGTCTATCCACAGGAGTTCCCTAATCGTAAAGAAATGATTCTATCAATCGACTGCTTAAAAGTTTCTGAAAAATGTAGTTGCCTAATTCGTCTGTAATGAAGTCCGCCTTTGATTTTTTTAGAGAAATAATTTTTTTAGGAAAACTCAAAAGTGAAATTTTATTAAAAAAAAAACCTCACAAAATTAGTTAATTACTGTACCTTTGTTATTTATCACCTTTGTTTCCCCTTGGCTCTGTGGCCTATCGTTAGTAATATTAAGATCTCTCTTAAACAAGTTTGCTTTCGAGCTGGATGTGCTGCTGCGTAACAGGTGCAGATATTACAACTAGTTTAGTTCGATGGCTCCCAGGGATTTCTAAGAAGCGTTACTGAACACCCATAAAAGGGTCTCGATTCCAAACCCTCAAAATAGTACCGATGGAATCAACTGTCATCGTAGTACATAAGTTTTCGTCACTGGCTCACTCTCGAGTTGTACAATAAAATTTCTATATTCCGCGGGCTCCGGAAATACCATAGTCAAAAATATTTTAGTCAAAATAAGAAAGGTGTTTTCGGTCAAAAAATAGAAGGTATACCAGTGTAATAGATATTGGGATTTTGGTCGATGAAACATTATGATTCTTGAATATCCTTTTAGGAACTGTGAAACGGTTAGTTTAGTGCGGCCAAGCTCAGAGATGTTGGGGTTATTTTCCACAATTTAAAGATGATCATTGAATTTAAAAAAAAAAGTCCAAAATATGGTTAGCTTTCCGGTTTTTACTCTTTTCCTGTTGTTTGCTACATTACGTAATTTACCTAATTTTTACTTTAATTACTTAATTTAACAATAATCTAATCAAGTTTTTTCTTATGGCACTTTAAGATCAACTGGACTAATTCCATAAGACCATGAACTGATTATGACATCATTAAAATGACCATAAAATGAATTATAAATCATTAAAGACCGAAAGTACGCGACTATAATCGCGCTTATAACTCATAATTAAATCAGCTTTTAATCTAAGTTTTTACAATATTTGTTTCTCTTAATTAATTAATTATTTACATAAATAAATAAAACAGATTTTCTAATACAAATCACTATATTCACGTTTTTATTAATTTCCGTTCAAAGTAATTTTAATTGGAATTTTTAATTTTATAGCTATAGTTTTTTATTACTATTACTACTATTACTATATTGAATGAAATGCTGTTGTCACTTTGTCGTGAATGGCAAAAAATGCTTTTTATATCTTAAATTGATTTCTTTATAGGTAAATACAGAAAATGTATGCATGTAACAGTAATTTTTTGCTTGGCAAATCAATGACCGACCTTCATAAGGCCATTTTGTTTTAATTTTGTTTATAAAATATCGATTTTTTGCCGTATGTGTTGCGAAAATTTTCTAAATTAAAATATTAAATTTTTTGCAGTTTATAAATAATTTAATTTATATACACGTATTAGCAAATCGAATAATTTAAATCATATTTACGAAAATGACACTCACTCACTTAGCGCTTTTTCTGCTGTTTGTTGTTATAGAAGCCAGCACACAAAAAATAAAAATAAAAAAAAACAAAATAAAAAATTGAATAGAATTAATGTGAGGGTAGGGCACATAATATGTATAAGTATTTAAAATTAAGAATATTTTTTTTTTATTATTATATGTGGTCTGTATATACAGGCTGTGAGATACGATCGTAAAAAAAACATTTTTTCGTATAAAACGACCTTTATAATCCTTCAAATTGTGCTAATTGAATCAAAAGTAAAACACGTCGTAAAACCGGTGGCAATTACAAAATATCAATCTGATTATATTAGCGCTGGGATAACAATCTTGACAAAATATCTACCAAAATGTGGTTTTCCTTGCCCAAATCGACAAAACATACATAAATTTGTTACAAATGTCTGTGCGCGCGCTCCAATTAAATCGCCAACCTTGCCACTCCTTCTCTTGAGGCGAGTTTAAATTCTTTTGATTTGAACTTAACGATATATTTAATCAAATTGTTATCGATGTTTAATCGCACCGAGAGTCATAAAAAAGCATGTTTGATTTATCGTTTCACTATGTATATCTGTTTAATATTTCTTACACCTCACTTTAATCCTCAGCCCATTAAAAAAATATCTTATTGTTGTCAAATATTTTATAAATCGAAATTCACCTGGAAACGCAATAAAAAACATTTTTTTTTTTAAATTAATAAAGAAAAAATAATTTAATCAAAAACTTGCGCGTAGCTACAAAATTGCATCAGCATAGATGCACCCGGATTTTTGTGTATACGTAAAATAAAAGAAAAAATGTTTTTCTTTGCTTAAAGTATTTCGTCTTCACACTTGTTGTTACACCAGCTATTTGAAAATTTGACACCTGAAAGTGGAAAAATTGGTTTGTACATCATAAGTTTTATTATCTGATTGTTTTGATCTAACAGTAAAATGGCGCTTTTTATTCAATCGTATGAATTTATACAGATATATCTACATATAAAAGAGTATAAATAAAACAAGTAGTAAATTGAAGAATAGCATTAAGACGGTTTTTAATTTAATAATAATAATAAGAAAATGTAAAAGAAAATTATGCGAGATATATGCAAGGTATATAAGAGATCAATTTTGTAATAATTTTGTACAGCAGTTAACAACAACAGTGACATGAATGTAATAATTTATTTATTTATTTTTTATGAAATTAGTTTTAATTTAAATATACAAAATTAAAAATAAATTAATAATCGCACAGCCTTAATGTTAAAAAAGACATTAAGGCATTGTTGAAGACATTATTGTGAAATGCAACGTGTAGAGTTTTTGCAAACGTGTTTTTCAATTATTGTTTGCTCTACTAAATTGACGATGTATGTAAGTATGACTGTCATATTTGAAGGTTATGAGTAAGTCAATGCAACAACAAAGATTATCAAAATTATTATCATTGGAAATCAACTTTTGATTACAAAATTAAAAACGTCAATTCCAAATTTACATTGTAAAGTTATCAATCAATTGATAGCAAAAAATTAAAAATATAAACAAAAGACTTGAATTATTTAGTCATAGTAAAATATCAGATTAAGCGACGAACCCGAAATAAATAAAAATTCCATTGAGATTAAAATTAGATAAAAATGTAAATAAATTAATTAAGACAAATAAAACTATTTCATATATTTCATTTATTATTGAGATTTAGCAATCTGTATCTACAAATACGAGCACATATAAATAAAAAAATAATTTTCTTGAAATATATAAAACAACAACTAAAGTATAGGTGAAAGAAAACGACACGAACGAAAAATATCTTTGTCTGGATTTTGTATTTTTTTTATAAATAAAGTAAAAAAACTTAATAAACAATAAATAAGAAACAAAAACGTAAAATTTATTAATAATAATAATA
Organism: Tipula vernalis; assembly: GCA_958295665.1. Classification (NCBI taxonomy): domain Eukaryota; kingdom Metazoa; phylum Arthropoda; class Insecta; order Diptera; family Tipulidae; genus Tipula; species Tipula vernalis. The sequence continues at coordinate 1,175,726 of OY282560.1, forward strand.
ATTAGTCTCGATTGATTAAATTTAAAAGATTCGAGCGATCAATGTGTTCTCAGGAATACGTTCAGTATACACTTTACAATACATTGAACCATACACGTTTATATTTCATCTCGTAGGTTTGTTTTAATTTTTATCTGCGACAAATATAAGATATGGTTATTCCAACAAAAAAAAAGCAAAGTCCGTATAGTTTTATTGTAAAATGTCGCGACATTTTTAAACGGTAAATTTCGATATAATGTCCTTCACAAATACCAGGCTGTTAATAGAAAGAGATATTTATGTTTTGTTTATGATCGCATATAAATTATGTTAATGTCAATAGTTGAATAAGAATTATACATACAAATTTCTATTATTGTTTTGTTTATTTTTTATATATCCATTCAAAATAAAAATTCGAAGTTTAATTTAAACAATACACGTTATGAAACCTCTAATCCTACCGCACCCTCATAAATACACATACCTAATTACCATGCATAACAGCTATGTGTAGTAAGTAGGCGCACAATTTTAATGTTCATAATTTTTGTTATATTTTCCATTATTATTTTTATTTATCAAAATTTCTTACTTTAAACTCAATTTTAAAATTCAATAACATTTCGATAGAAAGAAAAATCAATTTTGATAAATTTCGTATAAAGTACATTCAACTTTCAAATTCCAGAATTAGAAGAGAAACCAAAATTACTTGTTAGGTGGAAAACACGTTGCCTACATTACGGTTAACATACATTTTAGAGGCTATTAGGAGCAAGCTAAACGAACGGGCTCCATTTTCTCTTAATTGGCCTATCAATTAGTTGTTGAACTACAAACGATAAGAAAAATTGGGCAATATGTTTGCCAAGCCAAATCTAAAGAGGATACCATTATCCAAATATAAGAATAAACAGATGGTGGTGATACATCAACGTTAAACCCTGTTTTTAGTAATGGTTGAGAATTACAAATGTATATTCAGTTTGTGAAGTACTTTAATAGATAAGAAGCAGAATGTAAACCCCAATTTTTGCTAGACAGATTTTGTTTCATAGAGCACCTGGGGTGTTATTTCGAGAGATGTGGCATTTATATTTTTTTAATGCTTTCATTCGTGGTTGATGTTTTTGAAATGTATAGTTGTACCTTATTGTTAGGATCAGCAAGCCGTACCATTTTTAAATTTTCAATTCTAATTAATTAATTCGTTATAATTTGTGTACCTACGCATGGATCATTTGGCGAATGACACCAACATCTCTCACTCTCTCTCTCTATCTGCTTGTTCCAGCTCATACAAATGAAAAAGCCATTTTAACACGTCAGCACCAGCCATTGCTAATTCTATGGAATTCGTTCCAGAATTTAAAAGATTACTTAATAAACTAATTAGTTTTCCAAAACTTTCATTATCCTAAACGCAATCACCAAATTAACCGCAACCCAATCCTCAACTCAATCATTAAATCAACCCCTAATCAACCCTTAACCTATCCCCAAGTCACCTCTTAAATGATTCCCCAACCGAACAACTCATTTAATCCCATCGCAAGCTAACTAAAACCTAACGCAACGTCAGCTCAACTTAGCTCGAACCAAATTTCAACCCTCTACTCAACTCAACACTGAATCGCCACTCAAATCAACCCAATCTAATTTTCTTATTTTCCACGAAACCGTAAACTCGACCTCAAACCCCTTACTCCAAACCAACCAAACTTCAACTCAAACCCTACTCAATCCTAACTCGATCTGAACTCAACCCAACCCCAAACTCAACCCTAACTCAATCCCAACTCAACCTCAAATAAACCCTCAACTCAAGCCAAACTGAACGTTCAACTCAAACGCAAAATCAACACAGAAGCACTGACTCAACCTCCAAATAAATCTCTAACTGAATTTCAACTCGACACTACTCGACAACTCAACCCTCAACGCAACCCCAACTTAATGCCCAGCTCAATCCTCAAATCAACAAGATCCGAAAAAGGTGATGAGTATATGGCTACTTGTATTCAACTTCCAACTCAATATCAACTTAACCCTAAACTCAACGTCCAACTCAGTCCTCAAATCAACACGACTCGAAAAGCTACATTCGTACATGAACTCAACTCAAAACAACTCAAGCTAACTACCAACTCAATCCTTAACACAAATAAATTCCCAACTTAAGCGCTGACTCCTACTCAACTCAATCTCAAATCAAATCCACCTTAACCGAATTCAACGAACAAATGGAACCCAACCCAACCGCAAACTAGCCCAACTGAATCCTCAACCAATTACTTTCGATTATTTTATATAATAAACTATATGGTATACCTGCTGTTACCGGGCAGATGATGTTGCATCTTGTCATTGACATTTGATTGTCATTGCTCTAAAGGAGGCTTTTACTAATGCTATTCACCATCATACACTAACATACGAACTACGATCCCTTTAAACCATCATGCCATCATATAACCGTAATATTTTATCATCGTGCAATCATACCATCATACCATTATACGTACCGTCATACCATCATACCATTAAAGAATCTTTCCTTCACATTATTATTCCATTATATCATCATGCCGCTATACTATGGCATCGCACCAACATAATATCATACCATCATATAACCACAGCATCATAGCATCGTACTGTCATATCTTCATACCATCATTTCATCATACCATCATACCATCATACGATGATTATGATACACTAATATCCAAAAATTAACTCAATTCAAGTTTTAGAAATTCCTCCGTAGTAACATTCGACCTGATTATCATTCCTCAAGAAGGACGTATGGGTTATTAACAGAGAACTTTCTTCAGTCTTTAACAATATTTGTGCAAAGTTTGGATTTGTTCAAATATCATACACGCATCACTTTTCAAACGCATCAAACGCTCACTTTTATATTTATAAGATTGTTCAACTGATCACTAAACCCTACTCGAGCTCTAACTCAACTCCAACTCAACCCCAATTGCGGATAAGTATCCGTCGTATGTTTGGCGCGTGCTAAACATACAAAACATGCATTTTTAATGACATATGCAAGAAAGAAATATATTAAACAATATTTAAGATAAAATTAAGTAAATCCGTCACACTCAAAATTTAAAATTTTACAAATAAAAAAAATTTTATCAGAATCAAATATTAAATAAAATGATGAACTGCCAATTTTTTTAATTGCCTTAAATATTCAACAAACTCTTCTTACTCTGTATCGAATTGCCAAATTAGCAAATCCTAATTATAGCTCAAATTATTGCTCACAACGTAAAAGCGATTACAGCACAAATTGTATGAAACGTTTATATAAAAGTTTTTTACATATCTTTAACAACAACATACAAGAAGACTATATTGATATTAAATAAATATTAATTGCATAAATATTTAAATTGATTGCAGTATTTATTCCAATTCATGTCACTTTGTTATAAAAGGCCGATTTACGGTATGGTGTATTATCTTGACGGAAGGGTATTTTCTTGGCTGGTTACTTTTGTCGTTATTTCGATTTATTTTTCAACATTCATTCAATAGGTTTTCGATTATTGTTTTGGAATTTTGAAAATTTTAGAATCAATCGCAATAACTGTTATTCCTATTCGACCAAAATTTGCTCGCCATCTTAAGCTTGATTTAGACGTCGAATTAAAAACAACGGGTCGGAGTTTTTATTTTTCTACCAAATTGATAGGAGGAAGCAAAAAGTGCTAAATGAAAAAGTGTGAGAATTAATTTTATTGTAAACTTGTTTCATATTTTTTCAGAAGGATGCAAAGTAGTATTACGCAACAAGTTGTATTTTTCAATAAATTTCTTCCTGTTCAAGGATTAACTACCGAAATAGGAAGAAATATTCCAGAACTTTACAGAATTTGAATTATTTTACTTGTATGTATTGTCGATGACTGGATCGCCTCGAAACCACCAGACTTCTTCCTTCGGGGAATCCGTTTATTGCCTAAACGATGGGCGAAGGTTATAGCTTCCGAAGGAGCATACTTTGAATAAAATATTCTTTCATTTTCTACACAAACTAATGTCTTTTATTTCAGTAAAAAAGGTCGGAAATTTATTTGTACACCCAATATATAAAATTGTTTAGGTTTAAAAATTCGATAAATATAAACCTAATTTATGACTTTAAAATCTTAAAACTGTATATCAAGATTAGGAAAATTAAAATATTACATCTCTTTAAAATATTGTAGTTTAGCTCGGTATGTTGCTCGACCTAAATAAGTTTTTAACTCGGTCTCCACACCTCTTCACAGAACCACTGATATTTTTAAATTATTATTTTGAGATTTTAAATATTTTCGGCATGGAGATTAGCCGATCAGCAAAATCGTAAGCGACATTTTGCATTTTTTATTTTTAGCTAGCTACATTTTACGTCAAGAAAATTTTTTGTTTGTTCGACCAGCATACTTTCAATCTAAGCGTGGCACCACCAGTGATACCATAAATCTTAAATAAACGGTTAAAAATTCCATTTGTACAATTAAAAACAAAAATTTGCACTTTATCTCAATTTCACTATCACTTTACCACAAAGCGAAAACCCAATGAAATGGAAAATTTATTATCTCAATGTTTTGATCAAAGCCCAAACGAAAAATGCTGTGAATACAAAATTTTAATGATTAAAACGGTTATTAAAATATTAAGTTATTAAATATTTATATATGGAAATCATTAATATTTTTTTTTGTCTTGAAGAAATACTATAAAGATTGGAATCAATAAATTTTAAAACAACAATTATAATTTTAAATTTATTATTTTAATTAGAAAATTATTTAAATTTTGAAAAATACAGAAAAAAAAATCAATTACATTCTAATTTTAAATGATTTTAGTTTTGCTTTAATGAAACTATAAACACTCTCAGCCTGGGAAACGGAATTTTATTCCATTTTCCAATAACTCGAAATGCGTTAATGAGTTAATTTTTTTTTTTTTGCGCGCGAAGCAAAAGTCAACACAACAACTCGTGTCATTTATATTATGTTCATTTACAATTTAATGGTGTAGAATTAATGAGTTGTTAGCAATGCAATTTTCTAATGCAACAACGAACAAAAAACTTAATAATAATAATACTATACGAGTAATCATTTAAAGAAAGATAATTTTTTGTATAGTGATCGAAGTATTTAGATAGCATCTCGAATTGTTGCCCACTTCTGTGTGTGTGTGTGTATTTGTATTAAAATTTAAAAAATTCAGTTGTTGTGGAATACATGCACTCAACAGTGAAACTATTCAAGCGTTACCAACATTTTTTTTTTATAAGTAATTTCGCGAACTGTAGTTCTAATCAATATTATTAATCGATGAATTATAAAATCATTTTATTTTTTTTTATTCACAATTGCGCTGATTTCACTTAGTTATTTCTGTGCTCCGCAGCGCGCTTTCCAATTCATTTATTTAGTTTTTTAACATGTGCAGCTTTATATGCACCACCTCATTCGCTCCTCTAAGTTTTTTTTTTTGAAATTTAAAATCGATATAATTTATTTCATTAATAAATTTGAAACAGAAATAAATAATTTATTAGAATAGTCTGGGTCAAGAAATCGTTGGGGGTATGTCATATAGCATATAATGTAGGAAACTATGCAGTTTTTGTTTTGAAATGCGGTAAATTATCGTATATGTTCTCATTCCTATTGGACAATTTTTTTAGTATATTTTTGTAAGGCTTGAAATTCAATAAAAATTGGCTATAGTTAACTATAAATGGTAATATTATTCTACGATACCATGGGGACGATCCATTGTAAATAGGATGGGCCGGATATTACAAAAGTAGTATGTATACTTGCTTGTCGACCACTATGCCTAGTGAAATCATTTTGTTTCAATAACATCAATACCATGAATACTGTGTGGCTTTATATCAGTAAAATTCAAGTTTGCTGTTTATTTGTAAAAATTGGCTACTGTGGTCTCTTTACATAAAAGACAAGTTTTAAGCTAAGTAGAGAAGAGACATAAAAGAATTATAAAAAGGTACGATGTCATCTAATTCCAGCTATGAATTAAATTAATTTATTAAGTGTAGTCAATCCAAGATATAAAGTTGTTATTATTAGCAAACAATAAAAATTAAACTATATACTGTGCATCCGAACTATTCAAACGTTCGATATTTCATCGATCCTAGAAGATTGACAAGATAAAGTTGGGCCGAGCCAAACTTTTATAAACCAACTAATAATCTTTGCTGATCATTAAAAACTGATTCTCACAATACATTTCTATCAATTTTACTTGATAAAGTCAAGTTTTTCAACTGGATCTCGTGAAGAACAGCTTTAGTTGAATGTTTTTTGATTTTTTTTTTAACGAAATAACGAGGTGCTATAGGAACTTTCCGGTACGCTCCAATCGAAGCTTTCGCAGTTTATAATTCCGTACAACATTACCAAGGCTGTTTGTCCTGTAACGAGGAAAATGGATTATTTATTTAAAATGGCATCGTTTCTTCAAGCACATATTCATATTGGCAAGTTCTAAATGATTTCGAGTTCTTTCCCGATTATGATTTTATTGGCAGATGTGTTGTTTTGCAGAAAGATAATGAGGAACAGATTTCTGTGTAAATTCTAAAACGTGTTTTATTAATATACTATTTTCTTTAACGGCATAGGAATATATAACAGTAAAACCTCGGTTTAACAGACTTAGCTACGAATGTAGATAATTTGAATATTTGTTATAGAAGTTTCTTTACCAATACCATTGTCAAGTCAAATTCAGGCCTATTAGGAAGGAACTTGGCTATTTCTTAACCGATTACGATAAAATTTAGTATGCATGATGGAAATGGGATTCTAAATTGAGTTTTAGATGAAGTTCTGAAATATGGATATTGAAGAATGAACCTGATTATTTATTAACCGATTATGAAGTTCTGAAATATGGCCAATTAGAAAGAACTTGACTATTTCTTAACCGACTTCAAGTAGTATTTATCGAAATTAATCGCAATCAGTTTAGAAATAATCTAGTTTCTTCCTAATTGGCAATTTTCAGGAACTTTCTCTAAATATCTTTTTAGAATCCATTTAGATAGTACAAATCTAGTTTCACCATAATCGGTTATTAAACGGCTAAGTTCCTTCCTAACTGACCATACTCCAGAACTCCAGAATATTATTTTATAATCCCATTCCCATCGTATAAATCGAATTTTATCATTGTCGGTTAAGAAACAGCCTTCTTCCTAATTTACTCTATTCCATAATTTCATCTACAACACATTTTAGAATACAATTTCCATCGTGTATGCCCAATTTTATCATAATCCATTGAGAAATATCAAAGTTCTTTCCTAATCGCTTGAATTTGACTGGGAAATCCTACATACATATGTATAAACTTCTGAACGAGCTATCCAAATTTTCTACATTCGGATCTAAGGGACAGTCAGAAGAAAGAGACAGATTAGGTTAGGTTGTATTATATTTTGTATTTTCTTATGTGATCTTACAATGATATTGACTTATGATTATGATTTCTTGAGGATAGAGACAGGCCAATCCCTAATTAGTCTCTTGAATCGAGGTTTTACTGTAATATATTATTCCTATGCGGTTTTATGTGCTACTGAATGCAAAATAAATAAATACCGGGAAATCCCGGGAATTTCTGGTCATATGTCATACTTTTGAAACCGGTATCTCGGAATCCCATTTGAGAAACCCTAATTTATAAAACTTAGAATACAAACAAAAAAATTCACTTACAAACAAAAATTGTATCTTAGAAATGTTCAAATTATTAAATATTTTCTAGAAATTCGAAAGAGTCAATTTAGATATGAATATTCAAAACCACGTGAATTCGAAGTTGAAGTTTTCAACAGAAAATAGTGAAGTTTAATTAGGCGAAATTAAAGAATTAAAAAAATATAAATAAAATTGTAGCAGGAATAGTTAATATTCGAATAATACTACTCACTCTTTTGAAATATTCCAAATTGCTACCTGGATATCGTAACTTAGCCCAACAATCAATGCTGAGTATATATTTGAATTTAAATTTCCTTATAAAAACTAGCTAACGTGCGCCAATGCGATGAAAAATGTGTTCAATTCTCAAAATCAAATTCAATTCCAATGAAAGCTTAAACCATCACATAACGCCTTTAGCGAGATCATTTGTAATAAAACACTTTGTTATTTTAAGAAAACATTTTTTCGATCAATTTTTTTAGTTGTTTCATTTTCTTGTTATGGAAAATTGTTGCATGATACAATTTCAAAAAAATAAAATATAAAACATTAAATTAAAATGTTGTTGTTATTTTATGTTGCTTTTGTTGTTTGCTGTTATGTTGTTTGCAAGAAAAACATATTTCCAATATGTCAAAAAAAAAAAAAAAAAAAAAAATATAAACCAAATAGTATAACAACGCAGAAACAACAACGATACATATACCTCAACATCTTTAGAAAAAAATAATGATATATGTACTCGTATTTAGTGCACATACTCGTATATTTCGTGTGTGCGCGTGCAAAGTCAAAGTAGATTTCTTGGTTACATAGAAACGTATTTTTCAACATTTTATTTGGTTTTATTCCTTATTGCATAGCGTTTTAAACACTTTGAGTCCCGGATATGTCGAAAATGCTAATTTGTAGTTCCTTTAGACAAAACATTTGGAATTGTTTAAACTTGCAAATATTTAAAAAACATTTTTACGGCAACAATTTATATTCTAAAAACAATTGTACATAGCTATTCGCCCGAAGACACAGAAAAATGTAATACGAATCAACGTGATCTGCAAAATATTTGTATTGTGTTTGGTGAATTGAATTGGAAACTGAAAAATATAAATTTTTTTTTTTTATTACGTTCAAAATATTAGAAATATCGTATTATCAAATATAACGTACAGTTTGTTAGGGTAGGAAGGTATGCATTTGATTGGTTTGCGCGAACAATGCACTATCCTGTTTTATGTTGTTTGTTTAACTTATATATAGTATGTCTTGTTACAACTAAATGAAAATGTAAAATTTCGCGAATTAAAATAAGTTAACAAAGATATGTAGTATTTTGTTAAGGTTTCTTTAGATTATGTGATTAGAAAAAATCAGAAATATTTGAATTAAACGGAAATATCCTGGTTGTTTTGAGATAGTTGGATTAGTGGACAGGTGAACATTTAATATTTTCGAGAGGGCAAATTTCATTGTGTATCTTGGAAATTTGAACAAACATTAGGAGATGTTGACTTTTCGGCCCTAATTAAGCAGTTTAGTTTTTAAATCTGAACCAAAAGAATAATTCCGCTAACAGGTGCACTTTTTTATATTAGTTATATTTATTTTATTTGTTATAGAATAGACATCTAGATTTAACTTACCTAATCCAAAAGTTTGTTAGAATTTGATTTTAAATTGATTAAATTCGTATAATTGCGACGCGCGCCAGTATTAATAAAAATACTTTGCAATGGAATAGGAGGATTTAATTTTAAAATATTCTGGAAAATGTCATTTAGTTATCTTTTGAGTAACCAACACACCAATTATGATTCCATCAAACAAATTTTTTATTAACCAACTGGTTTCGATCATTAGTATGATCATTAACGAGGTATTAGTTAAGATAACAATAAGTACAATAATTAGAAATGTTACGTGGCAAAAAACAGGTTCAAAAACAATTAACAATAAATTAATTCATTATATATAGCTAGTGCAACAACAAAAAGTTATAAAACAAATTAAAGATTAAAAATTTAAATTACTAAACAGTGTCTGAAAAACTGCCTAAAAAAATGTTAAATAATATCATAAAAGGTCAACACAAGGTCACAATCACTACGTTTATCTTAGTAAATGAGTGAGGAGGTTTCCAGATTGTGTTTATCCTTATAACTATAATTCATTTGTTTAATATTAGAAGAACTTCTGTTGACTAATTGTTGGTTAAATTTTTTGTGTAGTCCATTGGTCCAGATCTGGGTAAAATGGTAAACTACGACACATTTTTATTAATGATTTTTTGTAAAAATATATCCATACCCCTGGTCAAAATCATCTTCTCCATAGGAATTTTGGATAATCTATTAACCATTGAATGGAATGCTGCTCTTTTATGTTGGTTGCAATTAAAAGAATCAGCTGTGTTGTACTTACTGTTGCTAGTTGGTTTTCTATATATACTAAATTTTAAGTATCCATCAGTTTTCCGGGTTATTCTTAGGTCAAGAAGCGGTAGAAGACCTTCTTTTTCCAATTCACTAATGAATTTAATAGACAGTTACAGCGTATTCAGTTTAATTTTATAATCGTTTACTTGATCTTAACCAAACTCTAGACAAACGATTATTTTGTAACATAATTTTTCATGTTGCACATAAACATATTACTGAAATAATTATAGAAAAAACTTCGAAATTGGAAGAAATTCTGCACCACGCAAGAAATATTTGCAATTTTCCTGTATATGATGACTTTTGCCGAAGAAATGTCCTGTTCCAAAAGATGACCTATACCATGCAATCAATTGCTAACAATGGAATAAATCTCCATTTTCCAGAATATTTTAATATTATGTCTTTCTTTTCCTGAAAATTTAACAATGAAATAAGTCAATTCTATTATTTGTTTCTATCTTTGCAATCCTTCCTGGGGCTCGAGCTTTTCCCAACGCTTTCGCAGTTCACTTTTAAAATTCTAAATTATGCAGTAGTTCAATCGATGACGTTTATATTCGACTATATGTCCGTTTAGCGTTTGCCACCTGCACTGTGCCTGCTGATTCAAACGCTTTAACCACTGTGCTGTTTGGTCGGTAGTGAAATAATTCTTCAAAATAATGGTTTGGGTGTTATTTCATATCTGATATTTGGGAAATACTTTCATAATAAAACAAGTCCCAAACTCAGAATATGAACAAAACCGCCAAATTTTGAGGATTAATTTTATTTTAGTAAGTTTGCAATTAATAATATTAAGGATTAATTTCATTTACGGTTTGGGGAGTTTATCACAACGTTATAATTTTAATTCGCATTATTAAACTTATAATTCCTACACGTTACACCTTTTAGGAGTTTTACAATTAATATATTTCAAAAAAAAATTTCAGAATTTTTAATCCGAAATATTCACAAATTTTTTTTATAAATTTATATCTTAATTGTAAAATTGGAGCGCTATTAGCTTTAATTTTACATAAATTGGTAAATTTAATTAAAATAAATAATAATAGGTTTTATATTCAACTGAGTTGTAATTGACTACGCAAGTAGATGAAATTTAGACGATTTTTGTCACATGCCAGAAACAATCAGAAGTTAATAAAAATCAATGCCCAAGTGAACTGTAAACATATCATTGCATTTCGATGAAGAGTTCTCTTCAACAAAAATCAAAACTCCAATTTAGCCAGCTTAGCACACATAGGCTTTTCTGGCATTTCTTTAATACTTATAGAGTGACTACAATAAAAATTTGATTGGCAAATAAATTTTCTCTGATCAGTAGTGTCGTTGTTTGGAAGTTATTCTTTTAAAAATATAGAAAGTTCTTGAATTTCCAAGTAATCGATCCCAGAGAGATCTCTTGACGTCTGGCGTATCAGAATTTATGACAAATTAAAACTTAGGTTTCCTAATTTACGACGGTTAAAATATTCGTATTAAATCTTATTTGGCACAAACTCTTAACGAAATAGTCAACTTTTTCAAAGCTTAAACAAAATAGAAAAGAGCGCGAATTTTCCGAAGGAGATTATCTTTTGTTTTGTAAAACAAGTTTAGATGCAATATACTAATGTTTTATTTTTTTTATTTCCAGATATACACAAACTGCTTAGCAACAAAAAATACTCAATATAATTGTGCCATAAACCACACGAATAACCCATCAAAAACTGCAAAATGTCATAGTCCATATCGTTGCGCGAATATTTGAAAAGAAAAAAAACGCGAGGAAAATTGTGTTGTGAAATGTGCAATCGATAAATAAATTATAAAGAAAAACGAAATTAACCTGAGCTTTACATTAATTATTATTTAGAATATTAATCGAATTAATAAGATTTTTTTTTATATTTTTAATGCAATAAAATTGTACAAATTTTTTTTTTTATACAAAAAACGTAAAGTATTTTATTTAAAATGTCGTCACCGCTGAGCAATTCACATGAAAATTCCCCACAAAATCTTGAAATTATTCAGCATGGTGGTGGAAATGGTGATGGTATGGTACAACATCCATCCCCCAATGATGATTTAATCGGTAATATGGGAAATATGAATGTACTGGATTTACATAAAAGTAGTTCGTCGTCGACAAATCATCATGAACACGATCACATCTTAGATGGCCGTTTAATAATAAACGATGATGATAATAATAGTAATAGTGATAATAGTGGTAGTATAACAAAAATTGAGTTAACAAATGAGCAATTATATCGAATTTTGGATAGTACAAATCCTCATCATCATCAATTATTGGCCAAACTGCTGGCGGCCAATGGGAGTGGGGAAATTATTAGCCGTGATATTATAAATGGTGAGCATCATATTTTAACACGAAATGATAAAGGTGAACATATAATCACACGGATTGTAGATCCATTTAAATTTACACCACCCCCTCCGACAAATCAACCAACAGTATTACAATATTCAGACAATCGTGGGCATATACCGTCACATCATTCAAATAGTGTCAAGTCTGAAATTGATATTTATCACGATGATTCAAATAATAATAGTTCGCCTTTAAGTTCGAGCCAATCGGTGATTGAAACAAATAAAATGTTACAGTCGAAAAATATAATGTATACGACTGGTTCGCCTAATGACGGCACAGTTACCACAATATCCGACACAAATGATCCCGATGATTCCTCGGTGCCAATAAATTTAATTGAAAAATCAAATTTGATTTATGGAGAACCAAAACAAGAAATTTTCGACGACGATAAACTTTATGAAAAGCCACAAATTGATTTAATCTACGAGGATGGCAAACAAACTGTTATATATACGACGGCAACAGCTGCGCCCGGCAGTGTCGGTGATAGTAGTGAATTGGTTGACGGTTTAAATGGCCAGGTCGTTGGTATACCAACGGCAACATATACAACGCAAACGGGACCAGACGGTGCTACGGTGCTTGTTGTACAAGAATTAGTCGAGCCACATCATGCACAAAGCGGTGATGATGAAATTATGTCATCTGGACAAATATCACGGTAAGTCTAAAAATATATATATATGTAGTTCTCCATGTTAGTCATTATGACGTTTTGTATACAGGAATTTTGGAATCCCCTTTCCGGAAAATTATAAATTCATTACACGTCTTTGCAGCGAGAATAGGTAAAACGATCACGTCTCGCTTGAATACAAATTTTAAAATAAACTTGATTTTTATAATAAGCATACGCATAATTTTCGTAGAACTGCACACACCAAAATAAAAATGTATGTTTATACAAAAATTTGTGACGAAAACATAATTAATCATAAGGCAGTCACAATATAAAATGTGATTTAAATATAAAACATCACACATCATAAAAGCGTGATTTATATTTATTAAACAAACCCAAAAAATTCATGGAAATAAAGTCATGATACAGAATCTCACTTGCACTTTATCATTTTAGGTAGTTTGTATGCTGCTATCTTTTATTATGTTTTGTTTATTATATATTATATGTTTTTATGTAAACATAAATATAATTATATGATTGTGACGGATGTAAAGTTGTAATTTTAATGCAATTATATTTTGTGTACCTGTGTACTTGGGATGGAAAGTATTTATAAACATGGATTCCGCACAGTCACAGAAATTTAACACAAGATCACAACATATACAAATTTGTAACAAAAGGTTTTAAATTTCAATGTTGCATTTTATGGTGGAATGGCGAGACGGGGTGAATAATCAAAAAATTAATTTATGTATTATGTATATGGTACAAATATGAATTATAGGACTTTAGCTAATAACTCTTAGTTGAATGATTATTATTGCATCGTAATAGGTTTACAAGGTTAGAGAAACCTTGTTTTTTCTTAACAAATTAATCTTTTACTAAAGTTGAATATAGATTTTAATAAACAAATTTTAAAACTTTAAGCTTACGTATTTTATGCAAATTATGTTATGTATAATTCTTAAGGACTTCTTCTTGTGTAGGAAACTCAAGGAATTCTTGTCCTCTATCCTACAGTAGAACTTTGTTCTGGAATATTCAATAAAAACAAATCGCAGTCGAACAGCTTAGATAACCTTAATATGACCTAACACATAACGGTCTAACCGACTGGTAGTTCGTTTATTTTTTCATAGCTATAGCATTCGAAGCAGTAGCAATTATTTGCGTAATACAAATAAATCGATATTCTAGAAACTTACTTTTCTATCCTTTAAAACGATTTATTTTGTATTTTCCTCATTACACAACTATAAATGATTTAAGTATATTTAATTATCATTAAATTTATTCTAATAAATTTTTTAAATGTTACAATATTTGTAATACCTAGTACATAGAACTAAAATATTTTTTGATTTTTAAAGTCCTCTAGCTTATAATACACACCAAATAAAGGCGCTACGTAAATGTTTGCATTTCGGTATGGTATATAACCTAGGTACATAACATTCTATATGAGGTGCTCAGAACCATAGTGGCCTAACCCACAAGATCTCCCACAACGTTTATTGGAATCTAATTATGTACACTGATCTTCAATTCCAGAAACAGTTATTTTCTATGTTGTGACAGTCGAGACTCACTTCGACTGACCCGAAAGCGGGCACAGTCAAGACCAAGGCTGGCCCAAAGCCCATCGGCTCCAGAATTCAAAATTACCTAGGGTTACTACATATTAGGTCTAGCATGTCGCAGCTTTGCCGTCATCAGGTGTGGGTTTCGACGGGTAACCTCTTTTACTGTTACTTACGCCGATACAAGCATTGACCGACCGCACAACTAACTGCCACATTCTCCATATTTCCTCATACGATGTCTCGTCCGATCGAATTTATTTATTTATTTATTCTTCGAAAAATAAAAAAAAACAACAAACAGGCCACACGATCCAATTATATGTTGGCACATACATATTAACAATATGATATATAAATAGAAAGACAATAATAATATTTATAATAATACAACAATAATAAATGTACACAAGTTTAAATGTATTGAGAGACCCGGACGAAAACAAATCAATTGAGTTAAACAAATAATTGTACGTGTTTTGTAGTCTAATTAATGGAGTGGAAGTGTGAAAGTGAAAGATAAAGGATTGCGGATGTTATATCTGTTCTGAGATCTAAACTTTACTTTTTTTGTTAGATTGGAATCAATCATTATGTTAATAATTTTAAACAGTGTTAGATCATCCACTATAACCCTTCAATTATGAAGTGAGATAATGTTAAACCGTGACAGACGCATATTCCTGTAAGCATTGTTGATACTTGATTTATATGAATATTAAATGAGAAATTTGAGTCCATTATACTTCCCAAATCCCTGACAAATGGACAAGCTGTGAGGGTATAATCCTGAATTTTGTAAGAAGAACCATTGAACACCTCTTTATATTTAATTCGTATTACACAACATTTAGTAATATTTAGTTCCATATTATTGTTAGGACACAATCATGTATCGATTGAATGGAACGAAATAATTTTAAATCATCCGCGAATAACAAAACCTCTTTGTTGATAAATACAGTAAAGGGCCAAGAATTGAACCTTGATGTACACCAGATGATGGAATGAATCGAAAGAATTTGCACATAGAGAGACCTGTTACTGAGGTAGGAATTGAACCATTGAACAATGTTTTCATTCAATCCAAACGAATAAAGTTTAGATTAGAGAATTGATTAATGATTTCACGAAAAACATTTCAATCAATCGATCGTCTTGTGGCGATTCACCCAATTCACCACTACACTATATAATGTAGAAAATGTGGCGCATTCCAGATTTGGTATTACGATGATATCCCACGACATCTCTCGACCAACAAACAAAATAAAATAATTTTCATAATTCAGTCTCGTCTCAAAATTCAAGTTGGTGTCCAACCATATTTTTTGTGTCGTATAAAATAAAAATAAATTAAATTATTGCAAAACGAATAAAATTAGCCAAGCCCAAAATAAAAAATTATTATAATTAATTTATAAATAAATAACGGGCATGTATAAGATTTTTCTGGTATGAGCTACAAACTAAATTTTCCTGAAGATTACTGATATATTTAAAGACATTTTAGTAATTATTCGACTGAGCATACAATTCTTCTAAATTTTTACTAACCGAAACGTACGGTTTCGATGCTATATTGATTGATATTCTTTAGTACAAAATGGAAATATGTATGTACCTATTGAATTTTTGTGTCGGTACTTCCTTTAAGCATGGTTTCCACGATGGCGAGGCGAAAAAATTAGTCAAATTAAAAAGAGGAAGGAAAAAAAAAAATAACATAAGAGAATGAAACTGCAACAAGTCGTTACTCCGAATTTTTATTTATTTATTTTTGACGTTTCAATTATTAAAATTAAATTTTGTTAAAAATGGATACTATTGAGTAACTAATCGCAATATATGCCGTTATGTTTTCAAGTAGCACTGAGAGTGATTCTGGCGATGAAAAATATGTTCCCCAAATCAAAAAAAATATATATATATTTAATAATAAAATAAATATAAAATTTTCTTTAAATTGACAATATGAATTCCGAAAATCAGCGGCTAATCCGAAAAAAGATGATGCATCTAATCTTTTTTTCGGATTAGACGTCCTATTTTGGAGTGTTGAATTAAAATTTTTAAAATTGGACGTCCCAATTTTTCTGTCAAAATGGTATTTTCTCTATCGTACTATTGGTGAATTTTTGCTTTCTCTTTTTAGTTTGACTAATTTTATCGCCTCGCCATCGTGGAAACCATGCTTTAATGAGGGTGAAGAATTAAATAAAAATAATTCTTCAGAATTGTATTCTCTCAACTCTCACTAAATACAACACGTGCTCTAATTAATAATCGATAATATTTTTACATGTTAAAACCGGCACAGATGGTTCCATTCGTTGAATGTTCAGCGCGGTTTTAATTCATAAAAAATTATCAATAATAATTAAGCACAGTTACAGCTGATAAAAACATAAGCAATGATGGCAGAAGAAGTTCTATCGATTTACCCATTGAAAACGGAGTTAGTAACTTGAAGAAATCACCTATCTCAATGACAGTCAAATATTTACATTTCATTGTATTTTTATTAAAATACAGAAGCTCCTTCTCAAATATTTTGTTTTGGGTAAAGTTAATGCGTCAGTTATTTGTATAGAAGAAAACAAAATGGTCTGAAATTAAATATACCTACTATTTTATAACATAGCTGATTTACATTCAATGACATTTGGCGTCCGCAAAACAGTTGAAACACAACATAAAAAAAACTATAAAGACAAAAACAGAAAAATCTGCTTAAAAAAAATCAATTGAAACCCAAGAAACAAACCCAAAAATCGTCGTTTGTATTTCTGATGTTTTATGATATTTTTTGGAAAAGAAGATGAAAATTAAATTTTGGTTTGACGTCTGCATCTGCGGAAATCTTTGAATGTAA
Organism: Tipula vernalis; assembly: GCA_958295665.1. NCBI lineage: Eukaryota > Metazoa > Arthropoda > Insecta > Diptera > Tipulidae > Tipula > Tipula vernalis. The sequence continues at coordinate 1,193,405 of OY282560.1, forward strand.
ATCAGTCTTAAATCGAATGTAAAGTACTAAAACTTAGTATAGGTTCAATTTTGTTTTCTATCGTGTTACCTCTTTTATTTTTATATTTTTGTAAGGCCAATTCCTACATTTTTCAAATTTCTCTCTGGTACCTATAAGTAGAGTTGGCAGTTGTTTTGTTACATTTTTTGGGTCAGTTTTTTTGGTCGTTCACTTTTTCTTAAAAAGCCCAGTATAAACGTTTTCAACGTTAATAAACACCGGGTCTGGAAGAAAAAACTTTCTAAAAGTCATTAATTTCTCCAAGTCGTCTTTAGATACCATAGATTATCTGTTAATGACCAACGATACCCCACACGAAATCGCGATTTTTTAAGGAGGGAATTGTCTTAATTTTAATTTCTTCACTGTTTCTCGCCCAGTGACCGTTACTTTTACGTATCGGCGAAATATGCTGTTGTGATTGCTTCAGCTTCTTAGTCACTTTCAATTGTGAATAATCTAAGTTTAAATATATTCATTGAGATGTTCCACTGCTTGAGCTTAGGATATCACTCTCCACCTTTAATTTGCTGTTTGTGTTTAGTTTCTTTGTTACTTTAAATTTGAAGTGGTGCCAGTCAGTTTTATTGTTGCTTAACATTGGTTGATTCTATGTATTCGTTATCTTTATTCCCAAGTGTACTTGCGATTACTTTGATGACGTAGAAATGTACGACGTCTGGGATCTTTCTCCTACTAGTTGATTAATTGATTTTAATAGCTCTCGGCCTCTCATTGTCACCAACCTTGATCCCTACTCTTTGTTTTTTCTTTATATAATCAATCTGGATATAAAGGGTTCGCCTAAATGAAATGATCAAATTGCTCAATTTTTAATGCAGGTTTTGGTGGGCAGTATTTGGCCGAAATGGTTATAGCACCTAGGCAGTCTTCTATTAGTAGTAGATGCTCCTTGTTGTACTATTCCATTTCATGTTGTTTAATTATGCTTAAGCACTATATCATTAATGTGACTTCATCCCTTGTTATCAATCCAAGTTCAGTTATGTTGTCAAAAACGTAATCTATCCCTTTGGCAATTGTTTTATAGTTTTCAGCACTGCACCTTTTGAGCTAATTAGCTGGACTGTGTCGATTGGCAAGAACTTCCATTCAATGGGAAATAATACAAATAAACGTTATATCGGGTGATTTTTTTAACCTGATACACTCAAATATCTCGGAAAATAAGCACTCTACGAAAAAAATTTGTAAGATCAAAATTTAATTATTCCGTGGGAGAAATACATTAGTGTTAAAATTAGTACTACCCCCCCCCCCCAATCCTCCTTATAGGTGGAGCGGGGGGTAACTTTGAAACTAAAATATGAACAGATGGTGCTGTAATTGACGATATTCAATTTTTTTCGATTTCTCACCCGGTATAATTAAATTTTTTCCTGTTTGGTTTTAGGGTCCTTTTAGGGAACTTTATAGCATTGAACTGGGTCCTTAGCAAAGTTTAGCAAAAATAGTTGCATTCAAATTACAATAGATGCTGGTTTTCTAACAATCATGAAATTATAATTTTTTAATAAATATGTTTTTAATTTTCTCAATAAGATTTTTTATATAAGGGATCGACAAATAATTTTGGTTTTCATTTTCGACCATACATACCTTCAGAATTTCTATGAAATTTTATTTGTTTCCAAATAATTTATTAATTTTTCGGGATAATAATTTTTAGCCAAAGTATTTTTTAATAAAACGAAATTTTTATAATGGAACTTTGAATCCGAAAGCTTTAAAATTTTTTGGGTATGAATTTTGATTGCGTTAATTTTGTAAGAAAACGGGAGCCAAGGGTGAAAATTTAAATACCTTCCAGACCACGTATCTTTATGAAACCAATCTACAGAAATTAGTCCATTAGGTTCATGTATGAAAAGAGTACCCAAAAATGAAATTTTTTTGTCAGATTCTTTTTCCATTGTGAAGTTTTTCTAGATTCTATTGAATTGAACAGATAGCTATTATAATGTGATAATTCAATAAACATTGTAGGAGATTAATTTATAGCTTGTAAATAACAAAACGCTTTTGAAACTGGATTTGAATTAAGTCGGAAAGCTCAACTAAAAAAAAATAATAATTAAATCGAACCTAAAACCAATAATTGTTTTTTAATTAATAACAATTTATGTTTTTATTTTGTAACTCACTAAACCAAGAGTTTTCTAGTAACACAACCAGATTTGTCAGCAAGATTTGGTTGACGGAAAAAAAAGTTAACTTTAACGATTTTTCATTTTAAAACGAATTCGATATGAAACAAATAACGTGACTCCAATTAATCATTAAATTCAAAAAATTATCAATCACTTGTTTCAATAAAATTTGGAAAGTTGTAATCCTTTAATTGGTCTACTTAACGGATTTTGTGAATTTGAAATAAAATTTTGGTTTGCTATACGTGTGGTCATTAATATCATCGTGTTTCGTTTATAAATCAAATGTACATTTCTGCCATGTTGTAAATTAAATTGTTCTCGTAAGCCAATTGTGCAAAGACAACATCTATTAAATTCCCGCAGCATTTGTGAAAATTTTCTTCTTTCAACCATATCCCCCGCATGCACAATTATGTATACAGTAAATATAACTATTATATTACTATTACTTATATTTAAGAATTTCATTTTTTTTTTATTATTGCTTACTTTTATTATTTAAGTTAACTTCGTTTTAAGAATCAAAAACATCCTACACAATATTTATTGGTTTGTTTTACATTTTTTTCATAAGAAAATAAAATAATAAATTTATTTGAAATAAAAAACAATTTATTATAGAATTAAAGAAATAAAAAATAAAAAACTTAGATATAGAAATTAAAATTAATTTTATTATTTATTTTAAGACCTTTTTTTTAAGGTGACAAATTTTATTTGTTGTAGTCGTTTAGCTGTGTAAGAAAATTAATAAGGAATAGTGGTGTTGTGATCCATTGTAAAGGTGTGGTATAACATAATTGAATTGTAAAATTAATCACATTAAACAAAAAGGATTTTAAGATGAATATTTAGCTTTTCGTATATCCAATTATACTTACGTGAAAATCATAAGATCACCTGTAATTGGTATATGTATAACTATAGATATTCCTTTCTCTTAATGATGGTCGATTTAATTTTAAAGTGTTATTTATTTGGTATATATTTATAAATGCTGACAGTTCAATTAAAAAATCTCTTAATTAATTGAGTTTGGTTTTATTTACGAAAATTGACAAAAAAATTTAACATTCACCTACAAAAAAAAGTTTAATTCGCATTAAAGAATAATAATAATAAAGGCTTAAACGCTCCCCCCCCCTCCTCCCTTCTCTTATATAACGCGCTGGATGTTGGAATTATTTCAAAAGTGCCTTAAATGTCTTAATTTTAACATAGTCTAGTTCGGACACCCTTAATAAGAATACTCATATAAGATATATTTCCTTGACGATATGTAATCACATTCCAATCACATAAAAACCATTCACTTTACAAAATGTTTTTTTTTTTTACCAAATACATGAAAATCATTTCTACATGCAATATTATACTCCAATTCCTTTTAACGATTTTTGTTTTTGGGTTAAAGAGTTCAAATTTAAATAATAAAAACCAATTAAAGCGTACATTTTTATTATTTATATCATCGCGCATACAAAAACTCATTAACTTTGCGCAAAAGCAGGATCATATTCTCGATCCATTAAAAGTCAATAAAATGCAGCAAATTTGGTCGTTTCGAATCGAAGTAAAAGTGATTTTACATATTCTCGTAATATTGCTGAAATACTTTATTTTCTTCTTAATATCATCTTGTTATCACCAATTACTCCAATTAAACCAAAAATAAAAAAAATAAAAGTTGCAGGTGTGGGCAACTGTTGTATTATTTCCGCTATCAACATGACACTTAAGTTTGCCATCTGCGTTTAGTAAAAGACTTATGTGACGCAAAATGGAAATAAAAGGCCACAAGATGCAATTAATAATTCTATAACCAAACAAGGCCGAATAAATAATTTTGTATAGAGTTGATAAATCAGAAGATCACGATCTTCAAGTATCACTGCGCGCATATGTTTTAATTGCAAATATTATAACTAACATTTAGAAACAAATAAATCTAAACTTCAATAAAGTTTCTAGATCGACTGATAGCGAACTAAAAAAAAAATACAAACCTCCTTGCAAAAATCTACCTAGAAATTAATGATGTGCTGATTACACGATCGATCGAAGCAAATAGCAAACTCATTATTCATTTACTTATTTTTCCTCAACTTTGATTTATTTTAATCTCTTTGTCCTTGTCAAGTACACTTTAGTTTGTTGTTTGGTTGTTGCGTTGTTATGTGTTAAAAAACGCAAAAATATAATAAATTATGATTCATCTCGATCATGATCACTAGTTTTAATAAATAATTCATTATTAAATAAATTTAATTTAGAAAGGACAAAATATTTTATATGCATATTATAAATATCTGGACAGTTTTAATCACTAAAATAAATAAAATATTTTTTTACGGTCACATATGCCTACATTGTAAATTGATCGTGCATGATCATCACAGTTTTTTTTTTGAAAGGAAACCCAAAATCAAAATATAATTTTTTATTTTTAAGTAATCTAGATCTTTGTGAAATTGTTGCAAATGCATGCTGCACACACAAAAAAAAATGTAAGGCAAAATATTAAAAACACTTTCACAAAAAAAAAAAAATAAATAAGATTGCGATCGATAATTTTTTTGTTGATGATCGCCGGGCAAATTAAATGTACAGTATGCACTGGTACTCACATATGCATTGCAATAAAATGGAACGGTAAAATATTGTGATCACTTCATTTTATATTTTTATTGAGCAATCAAATCTTAAAATATAGCAAATTTATTATTATGTATATTTGAATTGGTAATAAAGTGATCTATTTTATTATAAGCAGCGGTAATTACATTTATGTTAATGATATGAGATTTCTTTATAATCAATTTTAACACATTTTTAATTTTTATTTCATGTACATAGGAAGGACATTTTTTCGTACTTCGGGAAATGCAAATTTTTCGAGGTTAACAATTTGTACCGACATGTTTCGTTTTCCGAACAAGTTTGTTCGAACAGGATATGATTTAATTTAAAAGTCTACATTTATTGTCTAAAAGGATGGGTAAAACGTGAGACTTAAACATTTAATCGGACCTTTATGTACAGAAAATAATTAAAATACACTTTTTAAAATAATTTTAATGTATATATTTCATAAGTATAATAATTCCGTTAATTGGAATAATTATGTTATTGATAACACCAAAATTATTTTTAGTTCTTTTCAAAATCGATTTTGATGTTACAAGCAACATCTTCAGTTGAAGAATACAGCAGAAAAAATAAGAGTAAGAAGAATTGGCAGCAAACAAGAGCCATCAAGATTAAGCTAATTTGAACAATCTAACTCAACAATTGAGAAGAGACATCAAATAATTGAAAGATGAATCAATCAGCAAGAGCAACTATCTAAGAAAATTAAGTAATGATATAGCAGTATTGATTATTCACTTTGGAAAGGAACCAAAAGAATGACCAGACCCTTAATGCAGATTGCTCCAATATGGATAACAGGTGAGAAATGGGCTAAGAATAAAGAAGATAAAGCTCGCAGAGTTGCTGAACACATCGAAAAAATATTCCAGCCATATGATAACCAAACATTGGAAGCCGAAAAATAACTGAACAAGCTGTGCAAGAAAGTAAAGAAATATTAAGTAAGCTAAGTATAGCTCGGCATGACTCTAAATGCTAAACTACGTTGGAAAACACACGTCAAGAAGAAAAGTGAAGAACTAAGACTTAAATACAGAAAGAAGTATATTGGCAGAGGGGAAAGAATTCTTCTCTACCAACACACAATTCTATTATATAAACAAATAATGAAATCGATTTGGTCTTATGGTATTCAGCTTTGGACTTGCACCAAACATAGGAACGTAAATTTGAGAAAATGCATGGAGACATGAAGAAGCTCCAGCAACATATGAACATTGAGGTAGCTGAGCTCTTAAATAGCACGAATTTAGTACGCAGACTTAAAAGAACCCAACCTTTTGAGCTGATATAACTGTTAGAGTAAATAACATTGTGCTTAGCTAAAATCCACAACAAATAGGTGATCGGCTTCAACTTACCAGGCACTATGGAACGCCAATGGGAAAAAGCCGTATAGATTAATATAAGTTAGGAATTCTATTTAAAAAAAAAAAAGTTGTGGTATAGTTATTACATTTTAACGTGTCATTTGAAAATTTAAATTTCTCTTGCGCAAATTTTTTACACGCATGTTTTCTTCAAATTATCAATAAAATACGAGCATCATGCGGTTCAATGTTACGAGTCTTTGATTGATTTTTGAATTTGATTTCACAAAAACCACAGAAAAAATTCAAGGAGTGTCAAGTCTCAAAATTATTTTTTAGTAAAAATCACAATGAACATCTTTGGTTTTAAACATCGAGTCAGTAAATGTACGGCTATGGCAATTTTTTGCAATTTTCTGATATTTCTGCTTCAATTTTTAGCTAAATCTATTCTTTAAATTCACTTTGTGCTGGTATGGGCAATGCCTATAATTGATTCGAACGTCGTGAAATTGACATTCTTGGATTTTCATCATACAGTTAACTGTTACTGAGTTTAATTATTAGTGCCAGTTTTTGACTTACTTTTTCTCTTTCACAAAATTCAATGGAAATATTTAATACTCCCAGTCTTATTACATAAGCTCGTGTAAAATAGAAATTTGATCAGTTTGAAGAAAATCAAGTCAGGGTTCTGAAAATTAGCAAGTAATGAACTACATCGTCGTGCTACAACTTGCTTAGTCCACTTCGTTGCACGTCAAATTACAGGTTTAATAATATTTGGTTTCATCTGCGTTCCGTGTGGAATGCGGCAGACTAAAGAGCCCTAACCTTTAAGGTTTAAGACAAAGCGATTCACTTTCAGTAGATTGAAATTCTTCAAATTAGGATATAAAATAAAAAAATTCTAAATGTACCCAATTTATATAAAATTGAAGTATTTAAGGGTAGTCATAACCCTGTAAAGAAAAATATCTCAAGCGCCAGGATAAATAAAAAATGTTGACAACCATTCTGAGTTTGAAACAAATGTTAGAAAGTTGCGAACTGCGATTTCATAGGTTATCCACTATTTGCCCCTTGTCATCTATATTTTGTGATTTCTACCGTCACTGGCCTCTATTTAATCATAAAAAATTTAAACCAGAAACATGTTTTCCAAATTTTCCCTAAACCAACTCAAACTTTTCAAACCGATCATCAGCAATCATTGCATCCATTCCAACGCAAAATATTTGCATACCGCCGTATTATCCGTGGGCTAAATAGTATATAACAATGGCAGATGAGAGCTACAAAATATAACTGAACATCATCTCGTTTATTGCATACCAAAATGGAAATTATACGTTAAATAATGGTTACAAAAGGAAATTGGACTATTGGTCGAATACAACCTTATCTTTTAATTATAATAAAAAATATCTAAGTATGGTTATGCCAAATTTACTAGCCTAACGCATTGGCTACCACTTACATTTTCCGCGTAGTAATCGTTATTAGATGTTGAGGTAGGTTATGAGCAGTGCCATTCCTGTCTCCATAATCAAGTCCACCGATTGCGGCATTATTTTCCTCATCTTCCTTATTAATGTTTTTAAAAATGACATAAAATTCTGGCCTGCAAATCATATATCTTACGGTTCAGTTTATCGTGAATTCAGACTTCTATTCTTCTTGAAGAACTTTTACGGTATATAAATCTGAAATTAATTTTAATTGAAGGATTGCTCACTAAATTATTTTTCTACAATGAAACCAACATTTTCATAAAATATGCAGTAATTCGATTAGTCCCAGTTACACCTATACCATATTTTTATATAGTGAAAGGTATGGTAAATCTTTAGGTTTTCCTTAACATGATTTATTCTATAAACCCATAAAATCTTCCAATATGCCGTCATATACATTTTTATATAATCTATATGTACGACAATAAATAAATTTGACCTCACATAATTACCGACGATCGATTCTCTCAGTGTGTGATTAAAAATAAAAAAATCATATTTATCGATAAAAGGTATAAGCGGTGGTTGCACAATATTAATCGAACGATCGAATCATTCCATCTTCTTATACGCAACACAGAATATTATTATTATATAGGTGTATCCACGTTTAATTAATTGTCTATACACACATTATTTGTAACGGTTAAAACGCATCAATAAAAAATATGTACGCAAACGAAACACCAAAAAAAAAAAAAAAAAGAAAATCGGAATGGAAAGTACGGAAAGAAAATTCAGTCCAAGTGCAAAGTTTAACAGATAATTTAACCTTTTAAGTTTCTTATGTTTTTTGTTTTGTTTTCGAATTCCACCTTTTTTATTGCCAAATGAATAAAGAAAATAATGCTATTTGATGTTCAAATGTTTATCAATTTTACTTGATGATAAAACATGTTAGGATTTGGCTTTAAGAAAATTGTAAATTAAAAATTAATATTTACTGTCTATACACCAAAAATAGCTGAATTTTTGTTCGCCGCCAAATTTCTTTCCAATTACACATAAATTGAAGAACATCACTAGCAGCAAATCACGACTTTACGCTCAAATCAATAAAACTTTTACGTGATTTACTATATAGTGTACCTGGTGCACACTAATTGAACCCATTGGCAGAAAATTATAATTTTTTTTATATTTCATCCCTACTGTTAAAATCGCGTTTAATTCCATTCAAATTCTGTCTGTCTTCTTGTCCATTTTTTCATTCGCGTTTTTTGTTTTTGTTTTATTTCGCGAATTATTCAATTGCCTTGTATTTATTTATATTGTATACACATATTATGTATATTTATTGTACTTGTTGTTGTTTATTTAAATGATATGCAATTTACTGTTATTTTAACCGATTCGCGAATGTAATTTTCTTATTTATATTTATTTATATTTTTGAGATAAAAATAAGCGTATATATGTCTTGTATTATATCAATTGTGTATCTTTTTCCTCTTCGCGCGCGCGCGCTCCCTCGAAATGAAATCGCAAACTTACGTTTTAGCGTATTTTCTTCGTGTCAATCACGGTACAGGTGCCTTTTGTTTATATATACATATATAGTATGTATATATACTTGGCCATCACTGGGTTAAATTGACATAATGATAAATTGATATTTTTATTTATAATTTTCACCTTTTGATCGTTTGATGATTATTTACAAGAAAAAGTTTTGTACGTGATTTCACAGAATGATTAGAAGAAAATCAAACGGATTTTTTTGTTTTGGAAACTTACAAAAAATAACAGAAATGGGAAATTAATGATAAACGGTTATGTGAGCGTAGTTTGCGATATTATATTGTATTGCGCGTTTAAATTGTGAGTATAACATCTCTTCGAGGCTTAATTCTATAAATACATTTTCCTCTGCACAGCTAATTATCCATTGAATATTTTATGTACTTAAATTATTGAGCGTTTAATTCTGTGCGTTCAGTAATTAAAAGATTTTTTTCTAAAATTAAATGTCTAAGATAATATTGTAAACCTTAATACCCTCATCCTGTTTATTAGCATATCATAAACTGTTATTAAATAAAGAAGAAAAACAATCATCTTTATCATCATTGACATTATAGATTAAACTATAGCATGTTAAGTAATCATAAAACAACAAAAACTAAAAAATTATGTATTTACCTTAATTGCCATAAAATAATATATACGAGTATGTACGTATATGCATAATGGAAGAAGAAAACCGTATGTATGAGAAAAAAAAAACAAAAAACAATTTTTTTTAAAACATCTTAACTCCACCATCATCATCATCATCATATATGTAATTTTTCCAATTCTTTTTTTTTTTTTTTTGGTGATAAAATCGCGTTTCAGTTCTTTAAGGAAAATTTCGCAATGTCTGCTCCAATTTTATAAGTATGCGGCCTTGCACCAAAATCCAACTTCCAATAAATCGTATGTATACACATCACGCTTTCTGTATGTGATCAGAGAACATTTATTTTAAATACATACAAAATATTGTATCCTTGAACTTAGTCTCATTCATCTTAAAGACGCAACACAAAAAATTGTATTGCTTATAAATTTATGAAAGGATATCCTTGAAAAATTCGATAATTTTTGTATTCAAATTAATTGTCATCAAAATAAATAATAAAATCAAAATTAATTAATACTTAATTAAAAACTCTAACAATACTATTATGTATGTATATATGAATATCTAAATAAGAAGATGAGATGATAAAGAAAAAAGCAACAACCACCAAAATGGTTAAGAAATTAATTTTTGAGTTCTGCTTAATTCTTGAATTAATCAATCGATTTGAATTTATTAAATTTGTTACATAGCCCTCAGATGATGTCATTTCCGCCGGTTTACTAAGAAGTATGTTAGATTTAATTGCGTACATCTTATGATTCTGATCAAGCTGCCAATATGTAAAATTAGAAATCTGAATGATGACTTTTTACAGTAAACAATTACTATTCTTCATTTATAGACATGAAACTGTCGCAAACCAAAGTATGTTTGGTAAATTTGGCCTTCTAGAATGCAACAAAACTGTTTCTAGATCCGTAACGAGTAATGGACGGTCGAAAAAAGTACTCTATCACATTTTTTTGTATGACAATACATCCTTTAATGGTGTTATTATTGAAACTGTCATACAAAACTAATTTTGAAACCTCCACACAATACTACAATACTTCTTCTTCTTTTTACACTATAATTGACACCAATCATAATCGTGGTCGACTTCATCAATCAATCATATTTTTTTTTTTTTTTTTATAAATGCTTTTCCATAAATAATAACAACAACACAACAACTATGTATGTACATAAGTAACTACTAATTTTCTTTAAGTTCTGAGACAATTTTCTAAAAATAAAACCATCTACACTCGCGCATATATTTCAAATAGCTTAACCACACATTCAACGATTAAATTATGCATTTAATTAAATTACACAGTTTGTCAATTCAGTTCGGTTCGGTGCATACAGACAGAACCAGGTAACAAAAAATGTATAAATCTCGTGCATATAATTATACATACCGTATATTCATAAATACGAGGACTGGCATCTATTGTACCACCAGTCATTACACCAAACTCTCTTCTTATAATGTTAAGCGCACATTGTACCTATATGTAAGACGTAACAAAATAATTATAAATTAATAATTTAAAATAACAAAAGAAAATTACCATAAAATTATCCCTTCAGCAGCGAGTGCGACGCGGACATTGGATTTTGTTTTACTTACGTACACTCGTAGCTATAACGGAAAGTTTTGTCATATATGTACATATATACTCGTACCTATCCATTTCATTTTGACGATGGTAGATAATCAAATGAATATATTATTTATAATCAAACAATTATGTTACAACAACAAATTCATGTAATAAATTTTCTTTTGAGATTTTAATTGATTTTCATTGCCCATCTGATGACGACGAAGAAGAAACGCGCAAAAAATTAGTCAACACCCACCGTATATGAAAGAAAAATAATTAATTTTCTTGTAAATAACATTTTTCCTTCTTATTTATTTATTTATTGTTATTATTTGTGTCTTTTGTTGTTGTTAATTTTCAATTGGTTGGAGAATATTTTTTTTTGTTCCCATAAATCGCGCGCGGTAAATCGCGATTGTACTTATACATAAATAAAATAACAATATACAAAATTGTTTGTGATTTGAATAATTCATTGAATAATTTTTAATCAGCCATAGTCATTACTGTAATGATTTGAGATTTTATTATTTTATATATGTATAATAAAATGGAAAAGAGTTACAAGTTTGGAAACATTATATTTTTTTTTTTAGGACTCTCGTCCCCGAACGAAATTTATTACAGCATTTATATAAAATATCAAATTACCCAAATATAAATCTCAACCCTTTAGCTAATAATATGTTTTTGAGGAGGGGGATTTTGTAATGATTAAATACCAAACATTTATAACGATTTGGGTCATTTAATTTTGGGTCCACTCACATCTCAATATAAAAAACGATCACCAGATGTCGATGTACCATATGAAAAATTCATATCGTCATATAAATAGCCCATATTACTTCATATAATCTAAAAAGTAGATCTATTAGTTGTTGTCGATGGATCTGCGATATGCGCAGACAAACTATAAAGAAAAATTCTTATAGGTACCTTGCGTTTTAAACTTAAAACAATAATATTTCGATCAAAAAACAACAACAAACAACACGATGGGAGACGATTATACAGAAGCTGTGTCGACGAATACAAAAGAAAATAATTTTCTTGATTCGTATCGTTACAAATTTTTGTTTGGCTGGAATTATTTTTATATGCTACACGCACGCAGGTGATTGTACTTTTGATAATGTATTATTGAAATGATTATTTTATGCTGCGAAATTTGATTTAATCATTGCTATATTTCTCAGTAGATGGCAGCCGGTACACTACACAAATAAGATGAAATTATGTCCTGATGAGATTTACATGCTACCATTCTTGACGATGTTTGATTTGATCCAGATCATTTCATATTTTATGGAAACAACTAAAAATGGAAAAGTTTGCCCAAGAAACAATATTAGTTTAACTTTTGTTGTTGCTTTCAATGTAAACTTTGGTCAGATTATGCCCTTTAGACTTCTACATAAGTATATAAGGGGTAGTTATAAAATTTTCTACGCGTGTATGGAATCTTTTTAAATGCCAAGATTGTAGACAATAATCTATTTAGGTTATTTGTTCGTATTGGATTATTATTCACTCAAGTCGATTAAACTGATTCCTTTTTGTTGTTAATCTTGCAAGCCTCATTAAAAAAAATCTTTTTATTTAATTCTTTTAACGGAATCAAGGAAGCCAAGGCAAGAAGAAACATGAAACAAAATTGTAAGGCCTTTTTCTAAAACACAGGAAATCAATTCAAGTTATGTAGCGGAAATTCCAACGCAACAGGTAAAGCGATTTTATAATTGGCCCAGATGTAGCTAATAGAACTTCTAACTAAACCGACTTAAACAATCCCGTAAACTGGAGCGCCATATTTTTTGGCTGACAATTAATTGGCACCAACACATTTAGTATTTGTCAAACAAAAAATTAATAAAACAGCACAATTTAATGAGCAACAACCAAAAATTTCTTGGCATCATAAAAATACTTTTTGGACCAAAATATATTAAATTGGCAACATTTATAATATAAAATTTATTTTATAATTGCTTCGTCAACCGTGCAGACACGGATCAAATATTAAATAATGTGTATCGATTAATTTTGTTGGATTGTCTCAAATTTTTTCTATTTTGTTACCATAAATGATTTTTTGATATTCCCTATGTTTGTTCCACAATATTACATTTGTTACCTATTTATTAATTTTGATGCCCAATGTTTGTAATTTTTTTGTATTCTCATAAGTTTGTTCCAAAATATTATTTGTATTCCCAATGTATAATTTTTGAAGCTAATGTTTGTCGCCACAATCCTAAGGGGCTTTGGGCAGTTGTCTACATAGTATACTAAGTGAACAGAGTTGGTGACAAAATTCCAAATTACAAAATCCCGAAACAACAAAAATTCCAGAAAAAACAAGTTTTTTAAATATAACAAATGTTTGAAATATTATTTTAATTTGTTTTATACCTTAGAAGATGGGGGCTGCCGCCCCCAAACTCCCGCTTTGACGGGTTTTTTAAAAATCTAACATGCTTAGAAATTGGAGCATTTTTGGAGAAGTTGTGTTTTTTTAATAATTATTCAGATACTAAAATAGAGAACTCCCTAAAGCCGCTAAGCATTAGACCCTTTGCGCAAGGATGACAGGAAAACATCAGAAAAATTTCAAGAATATTTACGTTTACGTTAGATACTAAAATAAAAAACTCCCCAAAGCCGCTTGGTATTGGTCCTTTCCGCGCAAGGATGATATGAAATTAAGTAGATTCGTTTTGTTTTCATATTGCAGTTAACAAAAGTTTAATGGGGCCTTCTTTTTCGATGGGGCAGTTTACTTTGTATTTTTCGGTTGTTTGAATTCCAATAAATTGCCAAAGCGGGCGGTTCAACTTAATTGGTTTTTCCGGTAAACGATTCGAAGAAAATTGTAAAATTTTTGATGCATTGATGATGAAACATTTTTACAGTTATCGGAGAATTGGTAATTTCTAACCAGATTGTTTTAAGTCTAGTCTGCCAGAGTTTGATAATTCATCTTGAAATCACATGAAATAGCTGCCAAATCATTGAATTGTCTGTTATTTGGCCAATTCCTTTAATTATAGTTGTTGACGAAAGTTTATCAATTTTGCAGTAATTTTTACTTTCTTATACAAAGTATAAAGAAAACAAAGGAATCATGAAAATTTTACTACTCGAGATTTTGACGGAAATGGTCGTCCTAATTATAGAGGAGTCCAACTTGATCTTTTTTGAAAAATGTCTGTATTATATGTGGATAACTGTTTGTTTTGTAATACAAAAACAAAACCTCTAGAATTACGAAATTTTGGATTTTTAGAAGTTATATTATGTGGTAGATGCGCATCTCCTATTTTGTTTTACGATCGAACAAAGGAATCTAGGGGCTCCAATACTAACTTTTTAAAACTGACGTGAAAAATGAAGATGTACCTATTATTCCAAACTTTGCAATTTTGAAGTGTATACGTTTACTCTTGTATAAGAAATCCGGCTGTTGGCGTCAACAGAAAACTGTTAGTTTTTCTAAACTATCAACTAAGGCTTAAAGATTTAATAAATACTGAATTGTCAATTATAGATTGCATTAAACAATATAATAATTTGAAAAGAGCTTAAACTTTTGGTTGTTTCGATAAATTTTACCCGTCGGAATTCTGATGAGAAGGCACCACTAAAATTTACAAAATTATATAAATAATGCCAATCAAGGAGATTTTAGAAATTCTAAAAGTTGTCAATACAGCGATTGGTGCTAAAGTTGTCTAAAATTAACCTTGGAGTAGTCCATCCTTCGGCATATCCATAAAATTCCACTATAAAAACTATAACTACTATTCCTAATCTTTTCTCAAATCTTGATTGATTGCTCATTCAAATATTATTATATTTGAAAACGCGATGATCATTCGAACAACACCAAATTATTTTAATTAAAAATCAAAATTAAACTTCGGCTTCATCACTTCACCAAAATATCTACCTTTTAGTTTTTTTTTATAAACAAAATCATAAAAAAAATTATTAACGATCAAACTTAGAAGAAAGAAATATAATAAAATTTACGATCACATGATCTTATAAAAAAAAAAAAAACTTTATATTTTTTTGTTTTCAAGATCTTCTAATCGAATAAATCTTTCTTATCTCTTTGGACACACAACAAAATTTTTATTTAAAATGACGTTAATTCTAATTTATCAAAATATAGAAGTTTATATAATTTTTTTGTCTAAACGATCGTGAAAGTATATAGTTAATCGATCGGATTTTAAATATGATCTAATTTACATTTATAATGAAAAAAACACCGATCGGGATATAAAACATATATCAGAGAACTCTGATGATCATTTTAATTATGCGACATAATTGTTCGGATGAAAAGATGAAAAAAAATCCGAGTGTCATTTAGAATGCAGAACAAATTTCGGATGATCTTGTGATCTTTTTGTAGTAAAGGAAAATTTTAAATTTTTGATGTTTTATGGAAATTTTATTGTTTTTGGAAAAATTTCATAGCTATGGATGATAAATTTTTGTTTGTTAATTGGTTATAAGCGTGTGATTGGGCGGTTTATTTCTAGATAACATGATTCACCCCCTCATACATAATAAAATTCCCCATAGTAGCTACATAAATTTAATGGCTTTTAACAAATTCCCCCTGAAGCGTATTTATTGATTCCATATCCATTTAGTATATGGCTTATATATATATAATGCTTTTGTATGCATTGGAATTTCGACATTGACAATTTAAACGCATATATTCTCGTAAAATCCAATTAGTCACAAAATTAATGAAAATTTTTCATAATATTTCGTTAATTGTTGAAAAGGCCGCAGGGGATATAATTCCCTTTGTTTTAATTTTTCGAAAAATTATAAATGACAAAATATCACAACTAATGTCATCTTCATATATTCGTGTCAAAACATGTGACTAGTGTATGTTCGCCTATATAGGTGATTTTTATTAAAACACTTTGTATGGTAATTTAAAAATTGTGTACAAAGCATATTTTAAGGAATATCACAATTTATTAAGATTGTATCAAATTTTATGTTAATCGCATGGATATACACGCTATAAAACTAATTATAAAATGTTTTTAGGTGGTGTGAAGGTTAATTAATATTCAGAATATAACCGAGCATTATTTTGCCGCCTTCTATTGTTGGCCAGTCGATCGTTACTTGTGTTAACATGATAAATTTTGAAGTTAAATGAAAATGTTTTGTCAAAAAATTAGATCACAACATGATTTGCGCTAAACAAGATGAAAATTGCGGTTAAGTCGTGAGAAAGAGATAAGAAAATAAAAATTCGCGTTGCTCTTGTTATTATTGTTGCTGTTCAACTTCTTATTTTTATTTTAATATAACAATCTTATGAAATATTTATTAAGAAATAAATAAAATGATAAAGACAACGAAGATGATGGCCAAGTTGATGAATAAGAAGAAATGAAATAATAAAAATGAAGTATATTGAGATCGAGAGAAAATAGCATGACAGCTACAACAACAAAAACGTTGGAAAATATGAAAGATCATTATTATTGATGAGATTACTGTATTCTCCATTCGGAATTGTGCATAAATTTTCATATTTTGCGATCAACGCATTTTTACTGTCGCTGCGTATTTATAAAAAAAAAAAAGTGAAAAACACGTAGATAGGTATATCTCTGCTCAAAAAATAGATCATTATTAATGGCCGGTTATGTATGTATATATGATCGTTAGGGTCAATCTCAATGCATGGCAAAATCATGAGTTTTAAATATTTTTCATCAATCCAATTTTCATTTTTCTTTTTTTGTGTCCCATACAAGTCAAAAACTTATATAAAACAAAAGAAAACACAATATGAAAGGTTACAACAACAAAACTTTGATTTGATCATCTATACACACATTCAATTGTTTTTTTTTTTTTTGTTTGTTCGATGCAATTTTTATTTTATGTATACATTTATGTGACATTTTTTTCAGTTAAAAATGCGAGATCGACAATAATTCAAAATGGCTGCGAAGTACGAGTATGTACATATGTATGTATGCTCATTTTTTCTTTCACGATCAATTTCCACTTTTGATTAAAATCTATACGATCAATTTTTTGATGTTTGGTAAATTTGTGGTGATTTGTTTTATATGATAAGAGTTCATATATACCATATACAGAGGAAAATGGTTTCGGTGTTTTCATTAAAATGTTGTAATACGCGCAAAAAGATAAGACGCCGAGGACAGATTCAGGTCTTTAATATGTTCATGTTTAATGATTTATGATCATATTTGATATTTTTGATTATTTTGTATGTATTGGGTACAACACATATCGATATCATGTATATAAATATGTTTACGCAAAGTCTGTCGAAAGGTGGGGTCGATTAATTATGTATTTGATCTCATGTCAGTATAATGTAAAATTTCCTGGTTTCAATTGTTAAATTTTTATTTTTTCGTTGTAAGACAATCAAAAAAATCGATCACAAAAATTGTGAAACGTCAAACAAAAAAAAAAAACAATTGAATATTCTCTTCCACCTTTTTTGGATTATAAAATCCGCCATTTTTTTTTGTATGTCCATTATGTGATCGATTTTATTTTATATATGTTATTGTTATTAAGTTCGATGTATTCTAACGGGAATTTTATTGATGATCATGTACATGAAAATTGGACAAGATAGACATAAAAAAGCAAAATTATAATTTGTGATATTTTAAGTAGGAAAAATTAAGTTCTGATTATTACGTACGTGCATACCGATATTTATTGTAATGTGTTGAAGTGGTTTTACGATAGTCACGCGAAATTATAGCTGTGCTATTTTTTTCCCAATTAATTCACAAATTCTTAAGAACCTCTAGAAAAGGGATAAACGTTTAAATGTTCTTCAGTTGGAATGCGTCTCATACTTATCTAAATTTGGATTTGATAAATAAACGTGGTATATAAATATAAACATCAGTCTTTTTTTTAATGTTATTACAAATCGTGTTCGATCGATTCAACAGTATGTTGTTGCAAAATATTTTAAAATTTTGTTATAGTTGCGATATACTAGCAAAGCTACTATATCGCAACTATAGATCAAAGAAGTGGTGCTATAGCCTATGATTTAAGAACAAACCAATAGGTGGCACACCCTTTATAACAATAACGCGCATATACGGTATCTCAAGCATATGCAATTTCCTAGTACCGTAATGAACAATTTATTTTCGCTTTTTCAACAAATATTTTATATTTTCAAATTATTTATTGGAACTGTAAATTTATATAAAAATTACGCAGGGTTTTGTTTATTTATCCGAGGCGATTACAAGTGTTTTAGCTAGAAGTACTATACTCACCTGAATCAGAATAATTATACAAACAAAACTTTTCGCAATACGTTAACTTTCGCAAACAGGAATTAGTCGCAAAAATCTTGCTTTGAACCGACATGCATATACATATGTAGATACAGCATTAAACGATTGTTCCTGCAACTAAATATTTGACGAACAATAAAACCATAGTTTTTACAAAATATTTCAGTTTTTATATCAAATAAGAACCAACGACCAATCCAATTAAACTGTATATTATAAAATAATTACAATAATAATAAAGATTGATCGCGTGGATATCACATAATATTCCAATTTTTTTGTGTTTGCAACTCATTTTGATTGATCGCGAAAATCTAAAATATATCCATAAAGAAATTATAAAAAATCTGAAATAGATCTTTAACAAAAAAAAAAAAAAAAAAAAATCATAAATTATGTATAAATGAAGATCGCGATCGCGAAACTATCTATACACATTTATTCAGAGTGAATTTTCTCTTTTCTCCTACATTTTTAATTTTTTGTAATAAAATTACAAATTTTCCGTTAATCGGTCTGACATTGATTTATCATTTACAATTAAATTTTCTTTAAGTCCTACTACTATTATCCCATCTCTTATGTGTTAA
The DNA here is from genome assembly GCA_958295665.1 of Tipula vernalis. Lineage (NCBI taxonomy): Eukaryota > Metazoa > Arthropoda > Insecta > Diptera > Tipulidae > Tipula > Tipula vernalis. Next base: position 1,212,753 of record OY282560.1, read on the forward strand.
GTAAAAAAAAAATATGTAGAAAAATTGAAGAAGGAATTAAGAAAACGATAAGATGAGGAAAAAGTTTTTATGTTCTGTTATTGAAAGTTTTTGTGTTTAGATTTCTTGTATTCGCGTTTGCAAAGCAGGTGCAATGTGGATTTTGATTTGTTGCCATTTGAATACATTTTTGCTTTTAATATTGGATTTATGTTTTTTAGAAGTTTGATTAATTTAATTTTTAAGTTTTATTCATTGAATTGATTATATAGTTGTATATACATACAGATGTACATAAATTTGGAAGAAATGTAAAATGATAATTCATTCACCTAAGTGAAAGGAATATTCTTAGTCCACACATAACCTTACCTTGTTTTTACGTATGCGGCCACCTTGAAGATGGTAATCCCCGCGGATTTTTATTTTTTATATTAAACCCAAATTTTTATAGCCACATGTTTATAGTACTCGTATGTAAGTACACACTATTTAAATTGTACAAGAACAACAAGAAACAAATAAAAAAAAATTAAAAAAATTCGAGTGGGCGCGTTTATTCTCGCGCAGATAAACCTTTAAAAAAATGAGCTATAAGAAGTAATAAAATATTTTCACTTCCGTGTTACAGTAATAGGTTTTCAAAAGCAATAAAATTATTAAATAAAAAAATTGTCTATCGATGTAAGTTCTAATGTTAAATCAAGGTGTTTATTTTCTATTTGTACTCGTGTAGATTTCTCGCAATTTTTATTATAAATATAAAATTTTTTTTATTAAATTTATTACTTCACCGTCCACCGTTTTTTTTTTTACTGATACGGTTAATTGATCTCATTAAGAAATAACAAAACAAAAATGTAAGAATTAAAAAAAAAAAAAAAATTGAAGATGTTTTAATTTATATTTTTTAAATGTTTAATCTAATTCACGCAATTTTAGAAAATGGATTTTCTAGTTTTCTAGTTGCTGGTGTATTTTTCATGCAATGTTAATATTGTAGGTTGTGGAGGCTGTATTCATAAAAAAACATGATTTGTTAAAGTGGTTTAAAAAAGATTCGTGGAACGAGAAAGATAATTAAAGGATACTATTTATCAGCACCATCTTTGAATGACATTGGGTGGAAAGCTGTATGTACATTGATAATGTTAATTAACATTAAAGATTTACACAAGCGGTATTAAATCGGTAGCATTATTCGAATTCTCGTACTTACCTGATTTTCCACTTACTTAAAGTTAAAAAACGTTCGTGACAGTTACTAATTATTATAACCTTCTCATTTAAAGCTAAATTCGAAGGTAAAATGGAAGACACACACAAACAGTTTGTTCATCCTATATATTCCACTTGATATCCATGTGAAAGCTCACAGAACACAATTTTTAATGTAATCAATTAATTTTTTTTTATCATCTTTCAAATATAAAAGAAATAATTTAACATAATAGAAAAAATCAATTATTGTACGACAACAGATGAGAGTATCAGACCTCCCAATTATTAAAACTATTTCTTATACTCGTATACGCACACACAAGGTATTTTGTAAATCTAAAATTACCTCAATTAATTTTCCATATTTTTCTATTCTTCTAAATCTTTATTCTAATATTGAAATTGATTATAGTTTTCCTAAGAAATTAAATCTTTAATTTTTATCACTTACGTTTATCTTTAAAAAAAAAATTTGTTTCGATACAAAATATTCTCACGTGTGATAAGCAGGATTTAGTTTCTCAAATACAAAAAAATAAATTAATTGAGATGTCAAACAAATGAGAGAGAGGGACTCAAAAGGGTTTAAGTGCGTTGTAATTAATCTTGCCAGATGTAAACAAGAAAAATGGTACGAGTGGTTTGAAAATTCGTTGACCCATTACGACTTTGGCTTATAATATGCTGGTTGCTCTTGGGTTGATTAATTTCAATGAAAAATCGTTTGGTCCATTTCAAACACACATTGTCGTTTATCCCGAATTATGGACATACTTTACCACAATTAAGATTTGAATAACATTTCTATGTGCTTTTTACCTCCTCGTCCATTAGAAAGAAAAATTTTCTATCTTCAACGAATTCCAAAACAGAGTCTAATGGGCGTTTTAGATTACTCCAAGTAATCTACGTAAATAAACAATGAAGACAATATTTAAAGAGATTTCTAATGATCGTAATGATTTTGGTTTCAATTTAAGTTTGTACCTGGTGCAATTCAAAAGATATTATCATTCACAAAAAACTTTTTTTTATTGTGATGCTACGAGTATAATTGTTTATTTGTTTTCATGTTAGAATTCAAGTTTAACGAGCTAAGCGGAAAGAGTCCACGAGTGAGGGTTATTTACGTATCGATGAGAAAATAATAGACGTAAACTTCTAACTTGAATCAAGATGCAATGATCGTTAAATTCCTTTAAATGTTAACAAATTGTTGATCGTGTCGGTTATATTTGGGTGTGAAAACTTTTGATTGTTAAAAAAGTTAAAATAACGAATCTAAGCATGCTTTGACTGAGCGAATTTGTTATTATGGTGGTGAGGCAAATAATCCATTGTTTAGCAAGCAATCAATTTTCGTATGAGAGGAATAAACTAATTAAGAACCAATTTTTAACGGGGTAGTGTCAGGACCAACAAAATAAAAACCATTGGTTTTATTTCTGAATGGAGGCCCAAGGACTTTATATATTTTCTGCCTTTAATACCTTTCTCTTGTGGTGTTTTATGCTCTTTGTGAAAATAAATGAAGCTCTCTCTAATACAAAATATCCAAATTTAACACCTTTGCTATAGTAAATATGAATAAGACACTTCTAAAGGTTATTTTAATTCGTTTTTTAGCTTTTCCTAGAGAAAAGTACTAACGAGCAATTATCGGATTATTTTAAAATATTATACTTTCTGCTTTGTTTATAATAACAAAGCCCTATCTCTTTGCGCAACACTAATACAAAAGTGTAACAATGTTTTTATTTATGGGTTGTATTGCTTGTTTCGGTGAGCTTTAATACCATTTCAGAAAATATACAAAGATCATGCACCAGGGTCTTAATTCCCAGGGAAAGGAAAGAAAACCCTTGGTCATTATTTCTTTGGCCTTTACTGTTTTACTTTTTTCGTTGAATTTCCTTGTTCTCATTTGTTATTGTTTGCAGTTTTTCGCCAGCAGTTTTGCTGTTAATAAATACCTTTCACCTACAGTTCAATGGCCTGTGGTCCTAAGAATTTGTTTATTAATTAAGTGACGATGAATCCTCAAAACACAATGTAAAATTTAATTTCATTTAGTTTCTGAAAGAATCTGAATATATTTTCAGAAAATTCCGCAAATCTGTTAGTTTCAAATAATTATATAGTTTATTAATTTTTTTTAAAATATTTAATTTATATAAATAATTATAATTAAATATATGTTTAAAATTTATCTATAACTTTCTTTTATGTGATATTAACGATTAAAAAATAAAATACCCGGATTTCAAAAAATTTCAATTTTGGTAATTAGAGTAGAAACAATATAAATTGATAAATCCGGCTATTCTATTTTAGATTATTAAAATCACCCAAATGAAAGTTATGCACATTTTAACGTGTGTATAATTATTTTTATAAATTAAATATTTAAAATAAAACATTTTAATAAACGATATAATACGTTGTTTTTAATTAAAATTGTGATATAAGCTAAAATGGTTGGAGATGACTCAGGATATTGGCTGAATATTCGATTCCAAACGTAAACAAATTAAACACTTTACTTGTGGTAATAAATATACATACATACTTAAAATGGAATGGAATGCATATAGCTTAGTTTAAAGTTATTTTTAGTAGTATTTGCTTTTATATATTCAAGCTGCTGGCCAGCGAATGATTGCAGAATTTGTGTTTAGGCTTACCCGGTGTCACTTACAAAGTTGTTAGATATTTTTGATTTAGCTTCGATAATGCAAATTTGTCGAAGGATAGCTTAAAATGAAAGACAGAAAAGTTTAAAAGAGAAATTAGTTTCAATTAGATAATTTTATATTTTTTCTGAACAATCGGCGGGCCCTTAAGTTCTAAACAAGTATTACTATGTATTATTTCCTGTATTGAAGTGCAACGATAAATCACTTAGTTGAACAGTTTGATGTGACTGCTTAACTTTATATCGCTGATTTTTAGTAAAATACGTATTTTAGTGGTGTTTTGTTGTATGGGAATTGGTTGATAATTCCTAATTCATTACAATTAGGGCACAAATCCCTATCGTTTTACCAAAATATGCTTTCACTTATTTGCATATTTCCGATATTTTCCATATGCTTAAAATTTCAATCATATCTTTAATTTACTGGTATTATTATGAATAAGCACTCTCTGCTAAATATTGATGAGAATGAATTCTCATTTTTCATCAATGTAAGAAAATTGCTAAGCTAGTCCAAACTATGCGTATTCCTAATTAACGATAATTTTGTAAAGATAATAATGTAAAATTTTAATTTTCATCAATAATTTTTAGAATGTCGCGATAAATTGAAATTTAACTCTTAAAAATTTTACATTTTAAATACACGATACTTCTTTAATGATCATTGATTAATATCATACAGTTATCACTATATTAGCAATTTACATAATTTGGTGAAAAAGGGAAATTCGTTCTCCTCGCTCGTTTTCAATGTGCACCCACCGAGCTTTTAATAATATTGAATCGGATAGCATGTAAAAAGTAAAACTTTTTTCCTAAAGTAAACAATGTTTTTTAAAAATGCTGCAAAAGTTATTGCTCTTTAATTCACGATGCAGCTTTAATCCATGTTAAAAGAAATTTTGATCAAAAAATTAATAAAATGTCACCAAAATATGTGAAATCATTTATTTTTTAAAAGAAATTTGCTGAAAATAATCTTTCTAAAAGATCTTTTATGGTGTAATACGTTACACTAAGGCCTAAGAGACGTATAATTTTTAAATAAACTTCTTGGGCTTGCGGTTAATTACGATTTATCATCCGATGAGGTTTAATAAATTACAATTGTTTCAAAGTTGTTAAAATCATAATTTTTAACAGAATTATTTTACAACTTACAAATATGTGTATAATAACAATTAAAATCTAATAAATCATAGGATTTTTCCCTATAATTAGTACTAACAACAATAAATAAAAGTAAATGTGTTTATTTGTTTTTGTTTAGTTCTTACAGTAAATCCTTAATTTGAAATACACTGCGTAATATGACATTTGGACTTTATAGACTTTTTAGAAATTGATAGAGACTATTTGTTTATATTATAGTACCCTCTCTTAAATGTCATATAAATTATGTTTGAATGTTTAATCAATTCTATAAAATTTCCTAATAGTTTTGATAGCCATAACAATACTTGATCAATTCGGATATCCTAATCAATTTTTATATCTGCAAAACTGAATAAATTTTTAACAGGTTTCCACCGGTTCTAAATGCCAAAGAGCTTTTTAGAATTTAAAAATCAATATAAAATTTGTATACATACGTTATTAAATTCAAAATATAACCAAATTACAGAACGTGGTATCAAAAAATATATTTTCTCAGTATAACGTCTAAAATTGAAAAACGATTATTTTATTCTTTGTCGATATTTTAAGTATTCCGACACAGTCTTATTTATACCGTCGTTTATATGCAGTAAGTAAAGTAGAAAAACTAAATATAATCACAAGAACTAAAATACGTATATATTGTACTTAATAACAATGAAACGACCGATTACATGGTCGATTTTAAAGTAGTAATTAGTTAATGCTAAATTAGCCAGAAGGCACAATTTTTTTTTTAAATAATAAAGATAGTTAATAATATTTTTAATAATAATATAATATGTATATATTTTTGTTGTTGTTGAGGGAAAAATGGACAACAAACAATGGTATATAATATGTGATCATGAAACGTTTATAATAAGCGCGTAGATAACTGACTATTCACACTTAAACGTACACGTATATACAAATATAAGAAAAAGGTAAGAAATTTTATTTTAACTAATACCACGTTTACATTAGTAGAATAAAAGTATGTAGCAAAAAAGTATCGTCATGTGAACTCAAATTAAAATATTTTATTACATACTTTTTTGATATTTCGGTTAAGTATCAAACAAGTATTAGTATATTACGTTGTAATGTGCATTCGTATATTTGTTGTCAAAAAAAAAAAAATTATTAAGTATTTTGTTAAACAACAATTTCGGGTGTTAATCAAACAATTTACCGACAAATCTAATAGAGTTTGAGAAGAAATTCACAACACGATGAACTGAATTGAATACAGAAATCTATCTGTCAAAATAACAAACTTTTATAGTATGCGTTCACACTACAAATCGCACAGCATAGTGTGAACCGCAGCGGAAAAATAATTATTAGGTACGTATAATGTAAACGTGGTATAAGTCTTTAAAATTTATTATTTATTTAATACAAATAAAATACAATGTAATATTTTTTTTTATTTGACTTATCAAATAGATAAACATTTTTTTAATTATTTTAAAAAGATGAGAGTATAGAACATTAATATTCTTAGGAAAGGTATTTTACTTTTTTCTTATATGATTAATTAAAGTAAATGATGATCTCTTGTTATAATGCAATTTGTAAATTATACGCAACATGGTGGAAATACGCTTGCTGGGAATTTGATTTATGAATTTTCATTCTTATGTCATTCTAACGATCAATTATAATTTTATTATGCGTATTACAAAATATGGTTGCGAGTATTACAGCAATGATTTAGCATAATTTAAACTGCTGAATTGATAACCAAAATTTGATATTACCATAATCAAAACCATGTATTCTCGTCAATGTCACGAGATACAGAGACCAAACACGTACACACAACCAGTTTCAAGTTCAAATAAATTCAAAAGCGATGCTTCGAAATTCACTGCTAAATTATGTAAATTTTATCAAGCGTTGTTTTTTTAAATAATTTGATACGATGATAGTTGCATTTCGCGCTTAAACAACGTGTCTACGTGTGGGTTGTGCTCCCATCAAATTTTAAATCACGACACAATGATGCAAAATTACGCGAGAAATATTTTATGGCATTTGTGATATGTATTTTGTAATAAACTATAAAAAAAATGGTTTCAATTTATTCGTCCAAGACTTTTTGTAATTAGCTGAATATACACCTATTAAGTCCAAATTTAAAATTAGAGCTAAAACTTGAAATTAAATAATAATAATAAAAATGTGTTAACCTAAACGCAAATAAAAAAAAAATTAAAGTTTATTGTTTCTTCAATCAACACTCGAAACAATTTAACCATCATCATCTTCTTCTTATTCTTATATTGTTTTAAAATCTTTATAAAAAAAAAATAACATCAAAACTAAATTAACTAATTTAAATTTTTAATCAGTTAAAAAACTATTTTTGAAAATGGTCACTAAGAAATAAATAAGAAAAATTAAATTTATATAATTTCTTGAGATGTGATGCTGTGAGAGATGCGAGCATGTGGATGATATGTTATGCATGTGTATATGAACGCGATAGTATTCAAAATGCGAAGGTCATTTTTTTTGTGTGCTGTCTTCTTAAAGTTTTTATTTTTTTATTATAGGAATATTTAATGAGGACTATTTTAGATGGTTTCTGTTAAAAAGTTTTTTTTTTTTTGTAATGGGACGACGTAATATTGTGGCGATCATGATGGTCGTTAAGGAAATTTTTTAATAATATTTTTTTGGTAGTGCTCAAGATGAATTAATTTTCAATGTCGAGTACAATTTTATTAACTTTCGAGATTTTAACATTGACTTTGGATAAAAATGTGTGCTTAAAATTGCTGAAATTTATACATGCGGATATATTTATAAACTATAAATGATGAAAATTATCCGCATGCTAGGAAGTAACTAAAGTTGATGTTAATTACAGAATTTCATGGTATCATTATATATGATTTTTGAAAATATCAGCGATTATCAATTGGATTTGTGCGCAGATTTGATCTAATTTTTGGTATGAGTCAAATTATTATCATTTAATTTTGGTTCTTAATTCTTTTCAGTAAATATAGGTAATTTATTTAATGATTACTAATTAATGGACATTAACTATATACATGAACGCTGATTATGTAAACGTAGTTGTTAATAAATGAAATAGGTAAATTATATTTTGGGATAAAGAGGGTTACAAAATCTCAAAGTTCTGTCAAATAAAGTAATATATTTTTATTTTGTAGTTGCATAAATGTATTATTAAATCAAAAATCAAGTTACTTCTACAGTCATACCCCGCAAATAACGCCTAGACGTTTTATTCGAGAGTCTTAAAAATAGGAAATTTTCAAAGTTCTAGAAATATTGCAGCGGCCGCTTGATATTTGAAATTTGTCATAATATAGAAATAAAACACGCTCTTGCGGTTAAATACAACAAAAACGTGATCGTCGAATTTGTTTTTAAATTTAGAAATTAATATGGATTTTTATTCGCAAAAATGTAAATTTTATTATTAGGCTATGGCACTATGGCCAAATGATTTTCTGGGAAGTAAAGTAAGAACGAAAGAATTCCAGTATTGCGAGTTAATTGGTCAGGTCAGTGTTAATGACAATTTTACACAAAAACTGTTCAGAAAGTTCACGCAAAAATTGTTCAATAATGCTTCGAGTTAATCTGTGCTAAGCACCCCCTCCCCCGTGTTGGAAGGAAAATAGCAATAATTTACCCGAGAAAACATACGTAAAAAACGACAAGAAGTTCATATAAAATGGTGATTGTTGAAGAAAAGGTGGGGATTTTTTTTGATAAAATGGATAAAATATGGTGGACGCTGCTTGTCACCCGAAAACGAACATTTCGATGAAAAAATTTGTCGGTTTTTGGTGGAGTATTTGGTGAACTTTTCGAATCAAAATGTAAGTTGCCACAAATTATTCGCATAAAATAACATAAATTTTGTCATAAATAGGTGATCAAAATCGTTTTTCTTTGGGTATAAAATCAATATGTATTTTCCGTATTGAAGTTTTTTTGTGGCAAATTTAATTTCCATTAGGGACATTCGCAAACATTTTCTATCTTTTTGTAAAGGTGCGCATACTTTAGGCGTTTTCAGAAATATATCCTTAATAACTTGAGGCTAACTTTCGATCATCAAACTTATCCATCTATTCACGAACGAATGAGATAACTTCAAGCTAATTTAGATGTTGTTGTTTTAATTTTATTTTTGTAATTAGCTTTACATACTATAAATGTCGTAGCTGCCTGATGAGTAGGCCATACTTTTCAGTACGAAACCAATCTACCAACAGAACTCATGGAGGGTTCTCATTTTTGCAGAGTTATGTACATTGGTATATCTCTGGGCCTTCAGCCAAAATTACGGGGAAGGGGGAAGATATTTCTACTTTTTTTCAGTAGATATATTATGAGCGATTGGCCTCTATATTTTTCTGATTTACCAAATCGAAAATATTGGGATTGCCGCATGAACAATTAATATATTTGTCTATAAAAAAAGCCAAAAAATCAACTTATTACAGACAGACAAATTAAATTCTTAACGAATATCATTATTATAAACAGGATCTGAGGGTCTGTTGAAATCTTTTCAACTTCTATCAAATTTTTGGTGTCAACGAAGAAGAAAACACTTTAATTGAAGAAAAAGATCTGAATAGAGAATCTGTACCTTGTCCTAGAAAGAGAACTCGAATAGATCTAGAAATTTCAAATTAGGCTACAGCTTCAAATTAGCTATGTATAAGAGAAAAGATGCTTGGAATTATAACTCGCGGACATGTTTTAATGGGTAACTTGAAAAAGGTAACTTCTTCAATTATTGAAATCGATGCAGATGTAGTAAACATTACTCGACGAATGTAATTATTGCGCATCCGCGATTTCTTTACTTCAACAAAAAAAAAAACGGAAGAAACCATATTACATATACCTACTTTTTTATCTCTGCTTGTGATTAATTTCCACCTTGCCAAAAAAAAAAATATAAAAAAATACAAGAAAAAATGCATTCGCAAAATAAAAAACTAAAACACCAAACAAATAAAAAAAAAAACTGGCAACAACATAGCGTGCCGCGCGACCATAGATATAGATGAAGTAGTAGTTTGAGAAATTGACGTAGGTCAAAGTCAATACAAAACGGGTCAAGCAACTATTTTTTTTCTTTTAAATTTTTATGATCACTTTAGAATCAATCGACACGAACAACATAACTAGATCATAAACATCATGCATTTGTTTTGTATTGTTGTTGCTGTTATTGCTGTGTTATACTAGCAGCATAGCATATAATACAACAAAACAACTGATGTAAGCAATATACAACACAAAGTAGTTTTGAATGAAAAGAAATGAAAATAAGTAAAAAAAGGGTGGTGATAGGTGACAAGTTGATCGGAGTCTTTGATGTTTTAGATTTTTTTTATGCAGGTTATACTTTATACTTATGACGATCTAGTTTTTGTATATATAATAGTGGCAAATATAGTTGGAAACTTCCGTTTATTGACAATCGGGTTGGTTGGTTCCATTGCTGGTCGGAAATCATACACCGCATAAATAAGAACCGCATCCAAATGTATTTTACAATCCGCAAGCCTGATAACACTCAAGTTTTAATTAATTGATGCCTTACAATTTTTTGTTTGTGAACCATCTTTCCAATAAAGCGATTGATTTATATTCCAATTAATAAAAATTATTAAGATTTTGGTGTTTTTGGTAAATTTACGAAAAATAAATCAAATCAAAGTGCTAAGACGCAACGTAAGGTTTACACACAGGAGAGAAATACTTTTATTTTGTGATTTCTATAAATGGATTTATAGTTTTTGTTATATAAAATTCATGGAATGTAAAATTCATTAATATTATTTGTCAACAGTCGTTAAGCGAAAGATACAAAAACAAAAAATGATCTTCGCCTACCACTTTTTGATTGAAATTTTTTTGGTTTTTGGTTGTGATTTTTTTGACAATTAACCGGGCGTGTTTATATTTAGTATGCGATAAAATCAAAACAACACACGTTGGATTAGTGCTAGATTGATATGTGCGACAAGTTGTTTTGTAGCACAGAATAATTTGAATTATATAGCAAAAAGTTGAAAGTTTGGAATTTTTGAGTATGCGTGGCCTAGACATTTTGGCGTAATACGATCTTCTATTAGTTTTGAAAGGTGCATAAGAACCACATCGACTTTAATTTAATCTTAAGTTTTATATCGGAATTATTGTTTTTTTTTTACTTATTGTATATCAAAGACCTTCACGTGCATACATGTCATTGGTTAATTTGAACTCGCGATTTACACTTTTTTCAATGAAACCCCAGCTTTTATGAATTTCCATAAAATATCGTCTGAATAGTGTCACAAATAAAAAATTCAAAATAAGTGTATTCTAAGAATTTAGTTTGGTCATCGTATTTAATCACGTTTTCATTAGTAAATAAAAACCCCAATGCGTATCACTTTAGCAGATGTCGTGTTAAATTGTACCACTAAAGAACATTAAATGTTTAGAAACCCTTTAAATAATTTAAATACCTTCAAGTTTAAGAAATTTTCTCACTGATGCATTCAAACGGTCAATCTGATGGTCAATAACAATTTCCTACTACAGATATTATACCTTATCCTGTCTAACCCTTTTCTTTTGCGCACATACGTATATAATAAAAGTGCAGCAGCAAAAAATAATCTTAATTCATTTTATAGAATTTCTGATGAAGAATGATGACGAGACAGATGCAATTAAATCAAAAAAAAAAAAAAAAAATTTATTCAATCAAACCAAAAGTAAATTTAAATATAAAAAAAAATGATCGATCTACATTGTTGTCGTGACTTGATCTTGTCATTTTCTTACGAATTATTTTTTGCTACGTTTTCCTTCTGATTTTCTTTATTATTAAATTGTAAAACAGCACGCAATATTTATGCGTTCGATGTGTGTTGTCAAGATCACTCGAGATCAAAAATTTTTTTTTGTCAATATCCATGTTTCCATGTTTCGGAAAGGCTACCGTATCTCAATTTCTAAAATTATATAGCGATCATGACCCTCAATTCCACGACGATCAAAACAAACAATTTTCTCTCAAGTCCATAGATGTAAAGGGACAAACTCTTTAAGTGCAAGCATAAACAATATATACAAAGGGATCACAATACAACACGGAAAAGGAGGTAGAATTTTTGTTTCTTAGTTTACGGTGTGATCTTTAAGAAACGTAAAGTAACCAAAACATAAAAATCACGGACATACAGGTAGAAAATTTGTATATGTTGTTGGGTTGTGATCGTCAATTTATATTTTTATATACACACATTTTTGTTACCTCTTTATTATTATCCGTATACTACCACTACGAGACACTTAATTTTTTTTCTTCATAATATTGAGAGACCTCTTTAGTTGGTCAATATATACGTACAGTTTTTTTTTACTACTTTGAAATATATAAGAAAAAATAAAAACAACAACACAAGAAACGAAAATAAAAATATTAAAAAGTTGTTTTCAGTTAACATCGACAACTCAGAGGGTGAAGACAAGAAAATTTTAATTAAAATAAGAAAATTGTTTGTGTCATAAAATTTTCTTTTAAGAAAATTTAAATTTTAGTCCTCTTGGTGCGAGTAAACGTGATAATAAAAATTATTTTATTTGTATGATCGCGAATTATACATAATTGTCGGTGCTTTATTTAAAATATCGATTGTGTACTTTTTGAGTGATATTTTTCTACAAAAGTGATTTCTAGTGATAAGAAATTGATATATAATTATATATATATATAGAGAGAGAGAGCAAGAGAGAGAGAAAGAGAGAAAAAATGATCTGTGGAAATTTTGTGTATTGTGATATGTGATAAGTTTATAAAAATATGTGTTGTGCGTGATACAATTTATATTGAGTGTTATTACTTTGTAGAGTGATTTTTAAAAATTTTAGCTGATTTTTGAGGGGTACAGCAATAACCTGGATACCGGAAGTGCGTTTTCATTGGCCTACTCGGATTGGCCCATTGAAGAGAACCGACATACATTTATTTTACCGACAAGGTACACATTTATATATCACCCCTAATTACGTCCACTTTGTACATATTAAAAGTCTATTTAATTATCTTTTAAGTCCATTTTCTTGTCAAATTTGTTCCGTCTTTCGTTTTTATCAACAAAATATTTTAAAAATTCTTTTGTGGGTTTTTGTGTATCTGTACACATAATATGTAAGTTTTTAGTTAGACGTTAAGTGAAAATTTTTTAAATAAACATTTAAAACGTTTAACAATAATTACTTTTAATTTAATTATTATTTCATAAAAATTTCGTTACAAAATTAGAAATGCCATTAAGAAATAACCCTTCCGGGATAGATATTTTCAAGTTCACCAATTTGGAAATAATTTGGGGTTATATAATATTTTTAAAGCACTTTTTCGGTGTTGCCTGATGTGCAAATTATTAAAAACTTTTTTTTTTAAATTACGATCGTAAATTATCTCTGCAAATTCACCTGTCCATACATAAAATATTAGGCGCTAAATTTTGTCATTACGTAAATCCTAAACGAAAAATTGTCGATCAGGCAACCCTGAAGTAATAATAATATATCCCTTTTATGTATATGTATTTTCTCACAATTCTTAAACAATCTCTACGACTATCCATTATTAGCCTTTTGCATAATAATTTACAATTCTCGACCTTCAATCCCTTTTTTTATAATATAAACTCATACACATTCAACAAATTTTATATATGTACATGTAATTTAAAAGGAGATAAAGGATATTACCATTGAATTAAGACGAAGGAAAAAGGTCTTTTGTATACTTTCCATTGAATCGGCGGACATAAAATATTCTATATTAGTAGAAGGGTTTCTGTTAATATAAAACTAAAAAAAAAAATGTATAATGGACCCGCGGCGAGACGATTTTTTTTTTTATAATATACGATATTTTATAATTCCCTATTGAATCCTTTTTTAATGTTGTTTAACATTGCATTAGTATAGGTATGTCCATTATATATTACAATGTTTATGTATAATGGGAACTTCTGTTAAATAGGGATGCAAAATGTGTGTATACACAGAAATTACTGTAATTATATAGTTTTGAATATTATTGCTGATTCTTCGTTGATTGATCTTTTTTTTTTGCAATGAAGAAAACGAAATGATCGCTTAAATGCTTGAAAGATGAATGAAAACTGTAATGAATGAATATAAAATATTTTTTGCTGCATTTTAGATAAACAAATACATAATATATTTACTTTAAATGATGTGAAGATCGCGTGTGATCGGCGAGGTTCATGGTGGGATTGATCTGTTGTAATTTGTAGACTATGTGAAGAAGTAATGTTATCAGGTAATCACACGGATTTAATTGTTTCCTATACACTTCAAACATATCGATCACAATTCTACCTGTTAAATTTTTTGACATTCAATTGATCTTATTCACTCATTAAATCAATTTTATATTTCGTAACAGTATATGATCGATTAGTGTGTAAAATATAAATGATTTCCTTATTTTCTAAATTTGTATTCCAGTGCAATGAACTTCCTTAATTCAATTTTGTTATTTTAATATAATAAAAATAAAGGGTTAAATTTTTTTACACTTCGTTTGTATAAAGGCGACCTCATAGCTATGTGAATTTTTATAATTAGCACACAATTTTTAGAGAATGCCCTCTAGTAATATTAGGATTCATTTTTTAGTTTTCTAAAACAACAAAACCTTGAAATGTAATTTCTCGATTATGCGCATTATGTACAATACATGAAGATCAGATTGATCTCGAACTGACATTTTATTAAATTTATTAAGTGTTGAAAGATTGAATGTATATGATTTATGATCGATTACAATTGTGATCATTAATAATCGCGCGCGTATACATGCAAAGTGTTACCGCGCGACTATATAATGGTCAAAAAACCAAAATAATACTTGAAGGTTAATTTTTGGGTGTGACATTTTTGTGGTGTTACATCATGTCGTGATCATTCTGTGATAATTTAAGGTTTTATGTTTATTTTTCTTGAGGTTTTGTGTTAATTTTATATATTTTCAACGGTTTTTTCTTAATTGTTGTAAGAATATATTTGTACTTATATTATATAGGGTTGAAGATGGAATGATTTATCACACTTTCATCTCGGTAATATGATCTTTTATTTCTGAGATATTTCCTTCTTTATACTTATGTGTATAAGTTCTCATCAACCAGATCATTGCGATGAATCTGTGTTCTAATATATTTTTTGAGAACTTAAGAGAATTGTTGAGTCACAATCACATAACAAAGCAAATTTAGTCGAGCAAATAATATCGGATTTCACCGATTTTTTTTTTCGTAATTTCAAGTGACTGACTTTTACGGTAAATTGGCGATCAGGTTGCGAGACATACGTGTACTAAATAAAATAAAATACATTTATACAACAATTACGTATACATTTATGTATATTCGCAGGTTCATAAATTACAATCAATCGATCATTAATTGATCATGATCGTAAATTTGTAAATACATGTGAGTGTTTGTATAAGGTACGATCACTTAAAACAAAACCACAAAAACTATACAAACGATGATAAATGTCAAATAACGAATGATCGTAAAAAATTATAAGAAATAAAAATGGTTACCAATAAAAAGTTTTATGAGATCAAGATTTTTTTTATAATCTTATTATATATTATTTAGTTTGCGAAATTCGAAAAAGAGGGTCTTTAAAAAAAAAAAACAAATTAAAAAAAAAGTTTTAAATACAAAAATTAAATCTGACACATGTCAATTTTGTCCTTAACATAACATATTGATTGACAATTTGATCGTGACGTGGAAATTAATGGTATTATTCTTTGTTTAAAATATTTTTAGACGGCGAACAGTGAGTTCAAATCCAGATTCTCCAATGTCAGTTAGCACATCAGACCCGTCCAATCCCGATAATATTGTGGAACACGTTCACGTAAACTCGGCTGGCAGTGGACAATCATTATATTTGCCAACGGCGCAAAGGTGAGAAATTTACAAATATTATTTTATTAAACCGTAAAGATTTTAATTTCCGTTAAATATATCATATTTAGATATTTTGACCATCCGTTAACAGCGGCTACCTCTGCGATGTTAAACATTGGCGGAAATAATCAAAATTCGAATGAAGATGATTCCGGTAATGGAAATAATAATAATAATAATAACAATAACGGTAATTCGGTAAATTTAGGTGCAATTGGTACGCCACATCAAGTACATCAAATACACAACCCTAACGGTAGTACCTCATTTGTTTACGAGTATTATAAAACCCAAGATAAAGACAACGGATTACAATGGAGGTGAGTAAATTTTTTACATAAACTTTAGGTACACCTCGTTATATTATCACTCAGCTTCCTTTTTGCCTCGCATTTTTATACAAACAACACAATAAAACGATTATTACAGTGTGTAGAACCCTTTTATTATGATCTCATATTTCATTAAAAAAATATTAAAATGCAAATTCGATTGTTCATTTCATATTCTTCTTAATAATCATAGGCGCGAGAAATTTTAGAATCTTACTTAACATTAAAGGGACTATAACTAACTATAAATTAAAAAAAAAACTTTTCGATCGCATTTAATTAATATAATATTCCAATTAAAAAAAAATATTTATCTTTAAATCTACCTGACACAAAAAAAACTATTCTTTCAAAAAAAAAATATTTTATCTTCTTAATTCTTTTCTTAAACAAAATTTAAAAAAATAATAATAATAAACAATCATATATCATCGAATTATAGGAGAGGGATGACATTTCATTCTTATTTTTATTTTTTAATGCATTCGAAGTTAGTTTAATGTAAAATGAATAAATTAAAATGTTAACGACGCCATATTGTTCAAATTGGCATCCAAACCGATCCTATAAGTACTGTACTTTTTGATACACCTTTATAAAATCTATATACTAAGTAAAAATAACCATATTTAACATAACTTTTTTCGTATCGCAATAAATTTTTAAATTATGACAATCGTTACGAATCGTTCATCCAGGAATTAAGTGAAACCAAAACCAAATCCAATGAAACGAAATTTATCTAAAATATATTTTAATAGAAATGATGGAATAAGAATAAAAAGAAGAGAAAGAATTAGATGTTGTTATTAATAAATTTCTTAAAGATTTAAGTTGTGGATAATAATGGATTTTTGGAGACAATATTTTGGATATTTTTTGTCGTCTTATAATGTGATAAACATCTTATGAAAAGTCTACTCGTATACTATACCACTTTTTTGTTGATACCAGCATAAATATACACCTATTCACAAGATCATCTTGCGTCTTTTATATATGTAACGAACTGTCAGAAATATGCCACCATAAATTTTGACTACCTTACAAAAAAGAAAAAATTATGTTTCGCACCTTTACGAGAAACAAAAACAAAATCTTTTTATTTTTTTATTTTATTAATCCAAACTGACATATATTTACCTCGAGCCTCACTCCCTGTTAGTTTAATACACTTTTCATTTATGAGAAAGCCGACAAAATAACATTCACAAAACAAAAAAATAAGTTAACTTAAAATAACAAAACAATTGAACCCCGTAAGGGATCACTTTCAAATCCAATTTCGGATTAAAACTTATTTACAAAAAATAAATATATAAATAAATGAATTTAATTTCTATTTATATATATATATATATATATATATATATATATATATATATATATATATATATAAACTCGTTTATTAATTTTCTTATAATAATTTCACTTTATCACAACCGTCTTAGAATTATAAACAATTAGAGATGCAATTTTGGTGAGAAAATGTGAAAACGCGCGATTTCACTGAGCGATCGTATCTATATGTAATAAATACCACTGTAATTGATCGCAAGCACAACCCTTAGTTTTTATCGATCAATCGATTATATTATTCCCCTTTGAATTATTCCGATCGAACATACATAAAAATAAAAATGAAAGAAAATCCATGTATGTATATTGGTTAAACAAAAACATTTAAACAGGTGGCGCATGCCACTTCTCTTTGCTCGATCTTTTTTTGTATTTTTTTTTTTTTAAATTGTCAAAAAGGAAATCGATAGACTAATTTTTTCTGCATCTCTCTCTGTTGTCGTCGTTTTTTATATGTTTTGCAATCTTTGCACACACAAAAAAATGTGTATCTTAAAAGTAAATAAATAAGAAAAAACCGGTAGCAAGTTAGCCGCCAACCTGAAATCAAACATAAGAAGAAAAAACTACTATACAAAATAAGATCGAACCGCACGAGTTTTTTTTTTTTGTATTTTATTTTAAATAAATTTGTTGTTTTTTATGTATTTTTTGCCGGTCAATTTCATTCAAGAAATATAATATAATAAAAAAAAACTAAAGGGTAAACCTTTAATGACGTCATAATTATGTGGAAAGAGATATATAGTATGCATATAAAAATCGAAACGAAGAAGAAAGGTTGATAAACAACGACGATATGTCGAACGACAAATTAAATATTTTTTTTTCTTACTGCATACTTATTTCTTACTTGTATTCTGTTTTCTTTATTTCATTTTCAGTACCCCTACCACAAAATTAAACGGACAAGCCACACCTCTTGATGTAACTGGCCTATCAAATAATGAAATACAAGGTTTATTATTAGGTTCACACCCAACCGCAACAACAATTACATCGTCATCATCATCATCGTCACCGTCGTCATCAACGCTATCAGCAGCGATACAAAATATAAATGTCAAACGTGAACCAGAAGATTTACGAAAAGAACCGAAATGTCATAATCGTAATCAAAAGGTGAGAATTTTAGTTGTTTTTGTTACAAATTTAAGTATATTCCCCTTCCCCTCTTTTGTCGTTGACGACTTTTGTAAAAAAAAAAAAAAGAATTTCTAACAAAATTTCGGATAACATTCGGATTTCCGAAATTTGTTTGTTTTTTATCTGTTTTTTTTTTTATTCTACATTTTTTTTAATGGTTAATGTTTTTCTTTCGGAAGAAAAATTGCGTGTCGCACATTCTTAGAAGATATCGTGTATTCGTGTGTGACAATTGTTTTAAATTTATTTAATTTCGGGGTAAAAGAGGTGTTCATTATTTATATTTTAGTGTTTTTAGTATAAAATTGTACGTTCATGGTTCAAGATCATTTCGTGATCGGGATTTATTATTTTTTTGTTGAATATTTTTTTTTTTTATGTATTTTGTAATTAAATCGAATTTTAATCGATCGACATTAATAAATTATAATATTTTATTAATGATCATGCAAATGAGATAAAAAAGTTTTATAAAAATTTAAATGTCAAATTTGTCTCTCGCTCTCTCATTAATTAATAATTTTGTGTGTCCTTGCACGTCGTGTGATTAAGTTAATAATGAAACAAAAAAAAATTGTTTATTGGTTATAAATCGATCGATGATCTCATTTATTTTTGTTCGGTACGTGTATTGTATGTGTGTGTGTGAGTGTTGCGCGGCAATTTGATCGAATTTGATTCGGACTTTTTATTACACAAAAGTGAATATTTTATTATTTCGTGGTTTTTGTGATCAAAACTTTATGTGATTTTTAGTAATAATAATCATAAAATATAAAACAAGACATAAAATATTTATAAAGGTCTGAAGAATAAACAATTTTTGTACAGTGGATTAAAGATACATATTGTGTTTAGTTTACAAGTGACTTAAGAGTTCTCTGTGCCAGTGATTTATGTAGTAACGAAAACGTTGGATTAATGTGCTGTTTTTTAGTAGCTTTTTACTTATGGGAATTTATTTTTCAAAAATACAATTTAATTAAAGGTGACTTAATTTAAGCTCTTAACTATAAAATACTTATCAAGAATCCCTTTGAAACTATTGCCAAATACTTTAATCGAGTTAAGTCAAGTTATTTAATTTTTAAAACATTTATTTTATTTATACTCGTAACTGTGAGCCAAGTTTTAATTTTTTAAAATGCTAAGATTGAACAAAATGTTTCCAAAATTATAATTGCAGTAAAAGTAAAACTAGGTTTTCGTCTCAATCAAAATATTATTAGAGCCAATTTATTATCGAAATATAAAAATTGGCTGAGACCACATAGTTTCTTCATAAATGTTTGGAAATAATACTTTAACAGAAGATTAGAAATAATATAATAATAAGGGAATATTTGACGAAAACGGCGCGGTGCAACCAAAATAATTATAAATAATCATAACTTTCAGTTGTCGTAAGCACGATGAAACTGTATGTTTAAACTTTAAATGCTTATATTCTACTATACGTTCTAGATTCGGCGTAAATACAATTTTTAATTAAATGTATCATAAGTTGTTTGTAAAAATTGTCGTTAAGTCAAAATACAAAAAAATGATTTATAAATTTTGTGAAATATTTTCTAAATAGAATTTTCTTAACGAGCAAGTTTATAATTTGAATTAACTTTTCTTGTAATACTTATTCATGAATTTTTAATTCGTTAAAACTTGGTTAACCGAAACAGTATAAGATACATTAGTTAATTGTACACTAAAAAAATTTATAAGTTGAAGCCATCAGAAACTATTTAAGTTAAAAATATCTAAAAAAAATTTGGGGCCGAGAAATAAGGCCATTTTTTATAGAGTTATTGCTCTCTGAGTGGGGACTTTTTTGAGCTTTATTATAGTGCAATAAACCCAAAACTAAAAATCTAAGAAATTATATCTCCTTTTTCTAGAAAAATTTAACCAAATTGTACGACCGAATTTTTAAAGTACAATAAGCCCTTATTGGCCTTGTTGCACTAATATAAAGGTGCAAAGGTGATAATCATGGCTTTATTTCCTCCAGCCTTAATATTGATATTTGATTAATATTTCAAACTTAACGCTCATATGAAATTATGAGAGAAACGCTCAAAATAATTTATAAAATATTTTTCAAAATTATTAACTAGAGCTTATATGGTAAGCTGGTGGAGGCTTATATATCTTTTACGTTATGTTTGCCTATATTTTCGTTAAAAACATTTTAATGTAAAATGGTTCTAAAATGAAATTCTAACTCAAAGATCAATAATTTGAACATTATCTTAAGAAGAGTATTTCGAGTTACTTTTAGACTATGGTAAATATTAGCAGTATTTGATGAACTCCTAAAACCAAAATGTTTCTTAAAAATTTAAATGAAACCTCTTTTAGAACGAATTGGTTATAACTGACGTTAGTGTGAAGTGAAAGAACATTCTAGACCACTACACTGCAGTGTACGTGAATGATTATAAAATTAGCCAGTTACCTCAGCTTTCCTATAATACAAAAATTATATCGATGACAGCATCTATCCAATAGCATATATCACAAATCACATTCAATTAATCCACTGTATCCAAGATATATTTAAATTGCTTCTTTATTTATAATATTAATTTATTTAAAATTTTATTTTTTTGTCTATCTATCGACGACACAAAAAAAAAAAAACAATAAAATTAATTTTATTTTCTTGTCTCATATTATTGAATGGAAAAATTAATTTTGATAAAATTTAAATTAGTTGTTAACAAAATATGCAAATTACAAAAATTAATCTTTTCTTTAAAAAAAAAAATGTGTTATTTCATAATTCTTAAAGTGACCGTCAATTTTTTTTTTTTTTTGTATTTTACTAAAGGTTCTTGTTGTACAATCACCAACACCTGTCATTCAAATAAAAGAACAACCACCTAGCCCTGGAAGTCCAACATCAGAAGCAATGTATGTTGCCGGTGGTGGGACGCAGATTTATCTGCAGGTTAGTAAAACAAATTAATTGCTATATGTTTTTTATTTGGCCACCCGCATTATTTTTATGTCTGTCGCTTAGCATTTATTAAATTAAAATTGCATTGTTACATTAAATCGCATCGCAACGAATTTTATACATATATATATATATAGAACTAACCCGATTACATAATATATATACTCACACAAAATAATGAAAAATACACACGAATTCCAGTTTTTATAAATAAAAACAAAAACTTATATCATCTTCAGAATTAATTTTTTTTATATACCTATATCCGATCAAAAGACACAACACCACGACACAAAAAAATAAAAATAAAAAAAAAAATAAACGCGACAACCAAAAAAAACTCGATTTCGTTCTGTAATTTAAAAGCTTCTCTTAATTTCATTTTCATTTGGCCCAAATTTTACAAAAATATTTTTAAAAACAAATTTATTTTCGTTATTTAGGGTCCATCACAGCATCAGAATTCATCGTCAAATGGTTCAAACGTGAATAATAATACGCCAAGTCCTGGTCCATACGTTTCTGATCAATACGGAATGTACGCGAGTCGATTAACGTAAGTAGTTTTTGAATAGGTCGAGATAAAAAATGGTTATTGTGATGTTATATCCATGTATATGTATAGGAATTCAAATTATTACAGTCCGAGTGGATCGTTTATTCCCGAACCATATTATCGGGAATATTTCCCAGGTAGTGATAACGGACAAAATTATATACAAACTCGGTCGATATATGCAGATGATGGACCACAAGGTGGGGCAATATACGAAGGACGGTTTTCCTCGCATAAAAATAGTTCGGGTGCTGTGTACGCGAAAACTGTGACGGCGGCCGGGTTAACGGTTGATCTGCCGAGTCCCGATTCTGGTATTGGGGCTGATGCGATAACGCCGCGAGATCAAAATAATATACAACAGGTAATTATACAAGTTTTATCATCCTTATTCTATTTTTAACTTATAACTAACAACGTTGCGTTGCGTATCTAAACTAAAAATCATGTCCACTAACCGAAAAACTAATACTCACATAACATTTTTCACTGATAATATTTTGTTAACAACTTAACATTTATTTTACAGTCATTTGACTATACAGAACTCTGCCAACCATCGTTGCTAGATACAAATAATGGTATACCCGTAACTGTAAGTAATATACAACGTGCAGTTAGTGTGCATGCTGGACAAAATAGTCCGACAACCTCCCTAACCGGTAGTACCGGAAATGGACCAAACCCAGCCTCACGATCTCGTCCATGGCACGATTTTGGTCGTAATAACGATGCAGATAAAGTTCAAATACCAAAAATGTAAGTACATATGTACATAATAATAAATTAATTAAAAAATATCTATTTGTCTCTTTATGTGATTTATGATTTTATGGAAAATAAAATAAAAGTAAAAAAAAAAATTAACGAGAACTAGTTTTCCGTGAACAAAATATAAACAAATTGTTTGTAACATGCGACATGACATGCAACATGACATACAACATTTTTTTGGATTTTGTAACACGATCGCAGTTATTTTATAATCATGCTGTGAATTAAAGTGCGCTGTTCGTTTTTTTCGATACACGAATTAGAAAAAAGATCATATTACGGTATATAAATAATTCACTTGCCATTTTAGAATATTTATTTATAAATACAAACTTGATCCTTATTTACACAAAATATTTTAACGATCGTTATAACAATTATTTTTAATAAGGCAAAAATATCAAAAAAAAAAAAAAAATGAAAATTACCATATCCAGATCGCGATTCCATATCAAAAATCATTTAACGTAATTGTTGAATAAATTTAAATATGAATGATCGCGAATATCTGCGTATACATAAAAAAAACGATCATTAAAACATTTTTTTTTTCTTATCTTTATAGATTTTCAAACGTAGGATTTAAATATCATTTAGAAAGTCCAATATCATCGTCACAGCGACGTGAGGATGACCGTATAACATACATAAATAAAGGCCAATTTTATGGTATAACACTGGAATATATACCAGATCCAGAAAAGCCATTAAAAAATCAAACAGTAAAGGTATGAGATCACTTTTATTAAACTATTTTTATTAATTGAATTCAATCGAACGAAATAAAATAATTTTAAAGTCAAATACAAATATTCTTACGGGTCCTTCTTTTGTTGTTGTTGTGTACAGAACCCTATTTAATGTGATCATTATATTGTACTCATCACCCGACCCTATATATAAAATAACGAACGTAACATATTGAAAAAAAAAAAAAAAAAAAAAAAAATTGTTCGTATACAATCTAAAAAGAAGTGAATTTATCATTGAGAGTATGAATTAACCCTTTCTTTATATTATGCGTATATGTGTAATATTTTGATTGTTTAAATTGTGAACCCTTTTTATTATTTTTCGATGCGATGTATATGTGCATATATTTTAGAAGGAGAGCCGGATAAAACAGGGAAACGTCTTAAGACGTATATAATAAAAGAATTGTTTTTTTTTTGTTATCATTTTTCATGTAATGATGAGTGACTTTTATATTCAGGGAACCTGTAAATCTGTGTTTATAAATGTTTACAACATTTGGTATGTGTTCGATTGAAGGAACGAAATTAAAATTTTGAAAATATTCAAATCCAGAACTAAATATGTTCTTCTAAATTTGCAATTGAACTGAAGAACAGTCTCCTTTTAAATTATATTAGGTGCTTAATTTGTAGCTAGCATGAGTTTTATTTCTTGAATGTTTTAAGAAATTTTATTTAATCAAAATTAACATATTTAAGTTTATTACAACTTTTACCATTATATGTTATTAGTGCATATAGATACAAAAATTTTGGGCTGTAATTACAAAAACCATCACAAATGACCCTTCCTTCCCTCTAACCTTTGCATATAAAATTGCAGAAAAAAGAAAAAAAATTATACAAAGCTAATTATACAGCTACGAAATTAACAAATAGAGAGCCATATCCTAAAACTCGAATAAAATGAAGCAGCTCCATTCACAAAAAATACTTTTTAGCATACAATATTATAAGTCTGATAATATTTAATTTTGAAACTATTCGGCGACGCTGAATTTTTCAAATAAGATGGTAGCATATTCCACATATGGACCCCCGGACAAACAATGATGAATTAAAAATCCTTGTCTTATTTCTAGGTATGCTTAAATTATTCTTTCTGGATGATCGAAGTTGTACAATTTTCTCAGATAGATAAGTTGGTTTCCTAGAATTTACAAACACGATAATCAAGATATAATTAGAAATACTGCATCCCACTATTGATTTACCAAACGGTGCACTGGATTTCACAAAAACAGCTACCTTAAATAGCAAGTTTTGATCTTACCCAATTTTGTACTTCCTGTTAACAACCATATTAAGTCACTTGTTAGAAATACGTCTCCTATATAATAGAAAATATTAGTTCGAGAATTAGGTATTGTTTATTTTCAGGAACAAACATAAATATTCTACTTGACTTTACTCGTAACTGCTCTCAATGATGATAGATAAAATTTGGTTGGGATAGAATCACACATTTTGTCAATAAAAATTTCATGATTGCAGTAATGTGAGCTATTTTCAACATTACGGCCTCGGTCATTAGACCTCGGTCCCAGCTTGGGAATTTCTGATAACTTAGTTTGACATCTGCAGATCTTGATTTATGTTGTGAAATTTGAATTTTTAATAGTTATTTTGTGGAACCATTTTATTTTAAATTAAAATTGTGTGGTACATTAGGTATGTTATCTTTAACATGATCAAAAATGTAACGAATATAATTTGTCGCCGTTATTACTCATAAAATGATAAAATTTGCGTCACGAGCGATAGCGAGTGTTGTCATTATCCGAATGAGTAATAACCATTAAACTGCGCTGTGTTGGCACTGGTCTAAACCAGTGAGTAATGAATTTATACTGCGACAACTACTTCAGCCCGAGAGTAATAAATTCATCGTAGGTTTGGTTTTGTTTTCTCCAATAACAAAAGCTTACTCAATTAACTTATTACTAAACAGCAATAGAAAATGGTATGTTATTCAACGAGCGGGTAATGATAGAATTTCGTAATTATCTGAACTAGTAATAACCATTACACGCGAGTTGAATGCGATGCTTTATCCATTTCTGCAGGTATTTTAATAATTTTCTTTTTAATATTTCTTCAACTTATTTAAAAAAAAAAGCGCTGAAGAATATTTATTATATACATAGAAATTTACCGTACAGGGAATATGTTTATTGTTTCAGAAGCAAAAAATTAATAAAACCAAAGACTTTATTTCAAATATGTACTATGTTTTTGCTATGGCATGATATCAGCCAGTGATAAATTAAATCAATACACGATTACTACGATTACTGCGGTCGAATTCTCGGGTAAATTATTTACTACGGTAAATGTAGATTTATAGAGTTTATTTTTTGGTAAATTACGAATTTTTTTTCTATTTCGTTCAATTATTATAACAATAAAGAATCAAGTATCTAAACGTGAAACATTTACCATTTTTTATTTCGTTAACTCTCCATAAAATAAAGGTAAATGCAGCCTTAATAAACTTATTACTAAACAGGAGTAGAAACATGTATAATTTTGTCATTAAGATTTTTAATATAATAAATAGATTTATTTATTTAATTCTGATTGTCTATATTAACGATATATAAAGCAATAGTACCAACAATGTATAAAGCAATAGTAATCATCCCTTATAATATGGATAGCATTAACAGTAAGGAATCCAACAATATCACTGCAAAATGGGAACAATAGCAAAATTAAACAATGTGATCAATGTGAAATCAAGTGTAAGCCTAAAAAACCTACACTTCATTTGTACCTACATTGTATGAACTTCCTAAAATTAGGCTTAGTAAAATCACCGGTTGAAAAAGATCAAGTCGATCATTTTGTTCCCGAATGATTATTTACTATATGTATGTACAGACAGGTACAGACATTTTTTATACAACAGGTCATACAAAATATAAACAATTTATTTTGTAGCAATTTTGAATCAGAAATCATATAAAGTATGAAAAAAATGAGAAACTGTTAATTTAAAAATGTTCAATTAAACTGTCAAATCTTGTAATTTTTTTAAAAGTATTATGTTTTCTTCTTAATTTATTCAAGAAAATAAATTTTTAATTCTCTCTATATACGAATGTACATACATACAAACACTGATAAAATGATTAAAATGTTTGTTTATTTTGTCTTAAGAATTTTTTTTTTTTAGTTTAATTCTCACCAATTGGAATTCGCTTGTACATAATATTTGACCAATCTTCCTTAAACTTACATTAAACAAGAAAATAAAGAAAATCGCGGTTATATCTAATCTTAAACGGTAAAATTTGCAATTTTTATTTTATTTTATTTATGCATACATTAATCGAATGCAATTTTTATTATTATTGTAAGAATTATATAAATGTAAGAAAACGCAACGCTGAGCTGTTGTTTAATAGTTTTGTCTAATATTTCATATTATTAATTGCATTCGAAACTATAATCTCTCCTCTGCACGTATGTACGAGTAACTACGAATGTACAGTTTTTTATTTCTTATTTCATATAGTTTGATGTCATCGTTAATTTCTATATGCGTTTTTTTTTCTTCTTAAAAGTAACAATATTTAATGGTTATGTTGAAAGAATTTTTGTGTTGCGTGATAGTTGCGATTGATGAAAATAAGTTAATAGGGATTAGAGCGATTAACAAATGGTTCAGTATCACGTTCTAGTTAAAATCTAATTATTATCAAACCGAACGCGTACAAAATTACGAACCACTTTAGGGATGAAGTAATCCGGCGGGCATCTAAACCTAATTTTGATCTTTATCTATAAGCGTTTATCACGCAAATGCTCCTTTATATAAATTAATTTCTCATGAAAAGTAAACATTAAACTTGATGAAATACAAAATGTTAGTCTAACAAATGATCCTTTCAAAAATCATAATCAAATTATCATCATCATCAATCTATTTTTTTATTTGTATTTTTTTTTTGTCAAATTTATTCAAATTCAATTGCTTCCTCTTTGCATATATTTTGTATGTGTGCTATGTAACAAATTTTTGGTCTATTGTTGTATTGATTCCATTCGTCTTATGAAATATGAGTATAAGATATAAAAATAAATAAAAAAAGGATACAAGAAGACGAAAAATTTGCATATAACGATTTTTCATATAAAGTTGAGATGATACAGCTATACAGCAGATGCAAATGGTTCAGTGATCTAAAACAAACAAAATGAATATGGAATGAGGATGAGATTTTTCTCATCGTAATAAAAAATAAAAAAATCAGATCCCTTTTAATTTTGTATACCTTAAAGGGATTTCTTACCGAACAATTTTTCAATGGTACATACCAATGTTTATTTTAGTTCTTAACTGTAAACGAGTATAAATAATTGTCAATTTCAATTTGGATCATCTCAATTGATCGATTTAAGCATATAAAGGGGATTCCTAATTACCACATTTCCGCGTTTCTACTGCGAGGTGGTCCGCATATACATAATACAATACATAGATTAGTGTAACGGCCATCAGAATGGATTAATTTTCTCTATAATGTATTTATTTTTCTGCTATTAAAACAAATCATAATTTTGCATGACATGCCCATTGTAGATAGACGACTCTCTCAAATACATTTTTTATTATTATATGTATAATGTACGTTTGAATCTTAAAGACAAATCTTAAGATATAAATCTTAATTAAAATAAATTAAAAATAAAAATAAGAAGAAAATAAAGCAAAAAATGGTTTTCCATTTTTCACTTTGCAACAAAAAAAAAAAAAAAAACACTCATGTACAGTTTTCTAACCGTTAGAAATTGAATATATTTATATGGATATAATGGCGATGATGGCGAATAAAAAATAGAAATTAATGTAATTTTCATTGTTAATTTATTGTGTGGTAAGTGATCGGTATGATTACGATCTTGTGACCAATCATAATGATCAAGTTGAGAAAATTATAATTTTTGTTGTTTTGTGTGCTATAAATGGATTATTAGTCAGTTAGAACGTTAACAACTACTGTGTTGTTTTTATAGGAGAGATATGTAAATGTTGCAAATTTAACTATATCATTTTCACTTAAAATTAGACATTTATTTTTTAATCATTTCACAATACATGCACATTAAAAGTTTTAAATTTTAAATTAAAACAATTTTGGACGATTTATTTTTGGTTTTAAAGTTTTTTGCAAATCATTTTTTTATTTATTGCAATTCGCTGTATTTTACAATTAGAATGGGACATACATATTTAATTTTGAATCCAACATTTTTTACTTTTTTGGATTTTGGAAAATAAATTAAATATGTTGAATTTTATTTTTTATAAAAATACGTCTGTGTAAACTAAAAAAATGTCGAATTTAAATTGAAAACGTGCGTCCAATTTAATTTGAAAGTTACGTCGTCCGCAATTCTATTTACAGAACGCGACGAATTTCTGTTTAACTAATGTTTAATATGTTTTGCGAAATAATTAAAACGATTTGCCAGAAGTGGAAAAGTATTTGAGAAAACTTTTAAGCTAAAAAATAAATATTTTAAGTGAAAACGGTATATAATTATAATGATCACGATCTGCGCGATTTTTATAATATCTGTAGACCCAACAAATAGATTGAGCTATTTTTAATTAATGTCAAATTAATCGATCATGTTGTGTACAAACACGCATATAACATTTTTTGTAAATATATACACTCGTAAAATTCCGGCTGTACACACAACTTGAAGATCGCGTGAGTTAAGATATTTTTTGTTGTTGCGATTTGTTTTCTTTTGCTTTAAGAGAATTTGTTTTTTATTTTGTTTCTTCAAAGAATACAAATTCCACCCACGTGCCTTTTACAAATTCTTTTATCTTGTGTTTGATGCGAGCGCGCACAATAATGAAAGAATGCAATTTTTCATGGTCTGTATGTCTAAATTATGTATATAGGGAAAAGTGCCGTCATTTAATTGGTTCAGTGTTGATCACACATACATTTAACGGTCTTCGCATCAAAACGATGTCATAAAAATAAATAAATAAAAATCAAAGAGCACAACTTGTCTTATACATATTTCAATTCATCATTAATTTCAATTTTCTCCATTGCTGTCTTCTTATACCGTATTTTATATATTCTTAAGAGATTACACTTTGTGTATGTTTTTATCTTAAAGGCAAATGAGTAATACAAACTGTACACAATGTACAGGTTAAAATAATAATATATGTACATACAATGTAAATATAATCAGTGGTACACATCACAACCAATTCTCGTATATATTTTATCGTCTAAAATTGATGTCATTCTACTAACAACAATTAATTTTCGAGCTTTATTTTTACATTGCGCTTTAAATATCAATTCGAACTAATATTTAAATTGTTATTGTTAATTGGCTGCAAAGTTGAAATTCATAATTTTACTTTTGTCTAAGGTAATATAAAGTGACAGCTTTTCTAGTACATAAGCAGATTAAATACATTATAATATTTTCAAGAAAAAATTCGTAATAGTAGTTTCATATTTTGCACAAATAGGGTCGGGAAGGTATCGGTTAAATACAATATCTGCAGCACTTTTGTCCCTTTTATAATCAGCTTGCTTATTGAACGCACACAATCGTAGTTTAAGTGAATTCGAAATCGTTTAAATGTTTTTCGAGAGTTTTTAAAATACATACATACGTGTAATAAAACAATGAGTGAGATGCTCACAGAATGATTTGTTACTCAGATTTGTCTAACACCCGGTACGATTACACGGCTCAGTGACCCTTAAAATCTGAATTAAGTTTTTGGTGCTTGCAAATTGTTTAAAGTTTAGAGAACTACATGTAACATGAAAAAATATTTCCCTGAGGATAATGCATTTCTGCAGTTTTAAAATCTCGAAGTTTTCCTCCAAGGTTAGCTCAAACCGCGGTTTAGCACAAATGTCTATCATATCACAAACAACAGCTCAGGGGTTTTACTAAGCAAATCATTGAATATTTTTAATGGCTATATTGGCGATTGGACTACCTTGATTTTAATGGTAGATTTTAAGTCAGATATGTGCATTAACGATTAACGAAAATAACATCACTTTTAAACTCTGAAACATAATATCTAATAATCTGTTGCTTTGCTTCTTTGGTTTGTATAGTAATATCTTCGTATATCTTTGGGTAGTACCCAAGAAATTTTCGAGGCCTCTGCAATACATAAACGATTTATTTGGCCTCATTTATTATATAGTATTCGAATCGTATATTCAAAATTTCCTTCAGTTTAGCTGTCAGTTTTTTATGGATTCGGTGGCCGACATTTCATATATTCTGGGCTTGTGTTCCTGAAATTCACCTAAAAACGTCGTTAATAACTTTAGTATAAACCAATTTAAATTTTCGACTGAAATGAAGTACAATATTTTAGTAGAAAGTCACCGATGACTTTTCTGGCGTATTTCCAGAATACGGGCGGCTGTAAGGAAATAATTTCATAAAATCTGTAAAGGTTTTTGTTGTTTGGTTAGGCCTCGTTAGGCGATAAAAAATACCATACATTTTTCATACATAGATAATTATGAATTTTTTTTTTTTCCTTTATTTAATATTACAACTGATTTGCAAATCGTTTAGTAATTTATCTTTCTTAAATGAAGATTCACATTTGACGGGCAGTAGCCCCATGGTTACTCCCGTTTGAATTTACATAGTAATTATTTTTCTCTATCCTAATTAAATACAACTGCCCAATTCCAAAGGTTTCTACCTTTGAAGTCTTCTTACTGCATTGGTGGTATCCAACAAACTTCGTATGTCTGCATTCTGCCGAGATATCCGCTGAATGTGTTTCTTCGCATGATTTTGTATTTCTTCACTTACATATTCCATGTTTAAGTCCCTATGGAGGTTATCATTTCTAATGTACCATGGCGCGTTTACAATGCCATGCAGCACTTTGTTTTGAAAATATTGAATCATTTGTACATTTGTCTTCTTGGTACAACCCCAAAGTTGAATACCGTAGGTCCATACCGGTTTAAGTATTTGCTGATACATATAATAGCAATTTGTTATGTATTGTAAGCTCAGAGTTTCTACCTATTAGCAAATACATTTTCCTATATTTAATGTTCAATTCTTCTTTTTTCTTTTTAACATGCTCTTTCCATCTAAGCATTCAATCGAGAGTCATGTCGAGGTATTTGGCTGTATTGGCATTTGGAACCGGCCTTGAATTAAGTTTCACTGGAATCCAGTTAACTTTCTGGTTTGTGAAGTTTACGTGAACCTACTTTGCTTCGTTTAGGCTAATGCGCCATTTCTTTGTCCAACTACTCACTGTGTCGGTTGCTTTTTGAAACTTGGTCGTTGCTTCTGATATACACTTTCCAGTCGCCAGAATAGCTGTATCGTCTGCAAATGTTGCTATGGTGGCACCTTCTGTATTTGGCATATCTCTGGTGTACAGGATGTACAATATAGGATCCAGTACGCTACCCTGTGGTATGCCTGCTGATATTCTCTTTTGTTCAGAGTACTCTCGGTTATATTTTTCACGGAAATATCGGTCTGCGATATAAGATTTAAGAATTTGATAGAATTGCTTTGGTAGATCTCGATGCAATTTAAATTCAAGTCCTTGGTGCCAAACTTTGTCGAAAGCTTGTGCTACATCTAAGAAGATGCTGGAGCATATCTTCTTATTCTCAAGTGAGTCTTCGATTATATCCGTTATTCGGTGAACTTGTTCTGTCGTAGAGTGATTTTCTCTAAATCCAAATTGGTGTGGTGGAATCAAATTTCTCTCTTCTATTATTGGCTTGAGTCTCTTGAGCAGTAATTTTGAAATTACAGGAAGTAGTGAAATCGGTCTGTACGAATTTTTATCGTTCGCTGGTTTGCCTGGTTTGGGGATCATAATTACTTCAGCAACCTTCCATTGCCGTGAGACATGATAATTATGAATGAAAATAAGACTGTTCTGTCTTTTCGTTCATTAATATTCAAAGTACAAAGGTGTTGGTAGATTTTGTTCATGTTAAAGCCTGAATTCCATTGCGAATAAAAGTTTGTCAGCCTAAATAAAGGGAGATAAAAATATAAAATCTGTAGTTGTGTGAAAGAAACAAAAAACGAAGTCAGTCAAGATTTTACTTACATCAAATGTGTGTTTGTATTAGTGGATCGCCATAATTTTGGTCAAAAATTATCAAAATCGAGGTCATTTTATGGTTATCAAACTAATATACGCACACAAATTTTGTGTACGAACGCAAATTTTTTTCCGCACACTAAGTTAATTAAAAGTTTGTTATTTTTATGGTAAGTGTCATAATTTTTTTTGGTGGTTGCTTCTAAAATAGCTGTGATAATAAAAAAATATAAAGTTTGTGTACAGTTAAATTGTGATAAATTGGGATCAATTGTGATAATATCGCTAAATACTATTATTGGCAATTTAATAAAGTAATCGTTTTTTTTTTAAATAATTTATTGGTGGTGAAAAAGCCAAATTAAAACTCCAAGTGATAACCAAAAATTTATTTATTTTTTTTGCTGTCGCTGTCAAAATTTATCAAGGTATTTGTGCTATAAAAAAAATAAAAAAAACATGCTTTATCTTTGTCACTCCAATGGATTTTTTTTTGTCTTCTTTCGACTTGAAGTCAGTTCAGTCAATTATTCACAGTGGAATTCAGGCTTTATAGAATTTCTAACAATGCCTCCTATAGATATTTACAAATTGTTAAATTGGAAACAATTGCACTATTTGCTTTCTGGAGGCACGATCGATTAGTGACTGGGTCGAGTTCGTATTATAATTTTTTAATGGTTTTGAGACAATACGAACCGTACACCGGTCACACAGTTTTGTCCATTTATCCTTGCCGAATCATAGGGTGTTTTCATTTATTTATTCTGGCTATTCTGATGACGTAGTACAACCTCGAAAGCTGGAATAAAAAGAATATTCTTTCGTGCGAATTTTATTGAAATTTTTTAATAAATAAATTTAAAAAAAATATCGAAATTGTATTCTACTTAATCCAATTCAGTTGAATAAACATCTCAGTTTACTGCCATCCAAGGTTTTTCACAATGTGCTTTTTATCGAAATGCTTTGAAATGTGTTAAATTACGTACCGCCATTATTCCTAAACTAATTTCCTTTGGTACCTGGTGAAACTCTTTTCAACTCTTTTTCAACTCTTTTCTCTTTCTCTTACGAAGAAAGTAAAATTATTAAGATTTTTTTTTTCGTCAAACGATTTGTTTTGCGAATAGAAAAATTGTTATCACAGAGTTGCTTTATATCACAGAATTTATTATATTGTACACTAAAATTAACCAGGCTTCTCAAAGTTTTTATAGTTTTGCATTTACTTCTCTACAGAGGTTACTTAGCGCCCATCATAAAACGTCAGGTTCGGCTCTCCGTTTTAGTTAGTTTCGAAATTCAAAAAACCGCTTCTGAAAATTTTGAAAATTTTATAAATTGTTCAAAATCTTAATTTTTTTATCAAATTAATCAAATTTATGAACTTTTCAATGCATAAGCTCTGAAATAATCATTTTAAAATAGTCGTGTACATTTCAATAGTACCTACACAAATTTGATACTCTTACTAGTTTTAACTTAAACAATACCATTAATATGGAGGCTTATCATCTTGGAAAGGTCTCGTCAACCGTTTGGTAGCACAGAATTATGTTTCACAGGATAGTAAACATGAAAAAATGATTTGTTTCATTTATTTAATGGGGTTAGCCAGGGTATAGTTGGAAAAATAATATCGTTTTTTTCGAATTTTTCTATAAAAATTCGATTCACCAATTTATTTGAAGTTTTGTACATTAATTTAGAGTAAGGTTTAAGGAATACAAAAAAAAAAAATTAATGTCTAAAGATAATGCCGATTGGAAAATGGCGTTCTTTCAAAAAAGCGTTTTAAGCGGTTGACATCAAAGCAGTAGTCAGCATCATCGGAAAGTAAAAAAAAAAGATTCTTAAAATTAATGTGTCTAGTTTGACGTAGTGATTTGAAAAACTTTGAAAAAGAACCAAAATGGCGGTCATTTGAAAAAAAAGTTTTTCGCTGAAATTCAGAAATTTTTACAAACAACCGCCATTTGCTTCTTTTTGAAATTTCTTCAATTCTCTACGTCAAACGTTAACTAGACGCGTTAATTTTAAGAACTTTTTTTTTTTTTGACTTTCATATGATGCTTACTGCTGTTTTGCTGTCAACCGCTTAAATGTCCTTTTTAAAAGAACGCCATTTTCGAAAAGGTATTGTCTTCAGACAAAAGCGTATAACTGATTAACAAAATATTTATTTGTATTGCTTAATCCTCACTCTTAATTAATGTACATAATTTCAAATAAATTGGTTCACTCGATTTTCTATAGACAAATTCGAAAAAATCTCTATTATTTTTTAAACTGTACCCTGCTCTAACTCCTAACTCAT
The DNA here is from genome assembly GCA_958295665.1 of Tipula vernalis. Lineage (NCBI taxonomy): Eukaryota > Metazoa > Arthropoda > Insecta > Diptera > Tipulidae > Tipula > Tipula vernalis. The sequence goes on from OY282560.1 coordinate 1,248,149, forward strand.
ACTTTTGCTTTAAGGCCATAAAACTTGTATACTCAATCAAGTATATGTATATGTATGTAGTTCTGCCTAGCGGGTGGTTTATATTATTAGTTAGCTCACGGGCAGTTAACATAATTGTGTATTTAGCCTAAAATATAGCTTGAATACCTATTTTACAAAGAGATTTACTCATATTCTATGAATATCATTCTATTTTGCTTATTTATGAGGAACGGACCCAACATAAATGGGCTTTTGATTTTTCCCCTGAAACGTTGCATGCAGGATAAATATAAAACCGAAACAATATGTACAAACATATTTCAAAATCAAATCGTTTCATTTACCAAATCTTTTTAGTAATTGATTGGCTTCAATTTGAACCGTATGTTTTAATCATGAAAATTTTATAACTTGAGATTTTAACGGAAACGATCACTGGAACAAAGGAGACCATATTATTATACTTGTGTGGATATCTGTGTGTTCTCTAACTCAAAAACCAACATCTGTAGAATTATGAAATGTTTGATTTAGAGGTTATGTTATTTATGTGGGTATGTGCACCTCTTATTTTGATTACTGTCAAAATCGAATGTTCGCAATTGTTCGTTCCATTCTTACTGTGCTATATTTTTTTAGGTTAAAACGTCATTTATAAATTATGACATTTGATTTCGCGTTCTTAACTACTTATATAGATTCTCACCCCAGATTTATACGAATATATCATGTGCATATGTAATTAACAGTTTTGCCATTTCATAAAAAAATGCTGTAGTAGTTGCTACATGTATGCAGAGCGCAATAATAGAAAATCAATTAAAAAATTACAAATATTACGGTAAAATCTACTTTGAAAATTTACAGTACATAAGCAAATTTCAATATTTCATCAACAGGTGGCCATGTCAGATACATGTAAGCAAAAATATTTATGTCTTGTTACGTATGCTTGTAGGTACAACAAAGAAAAGTAGGGAAATCTGACATTAAAATGTATATTTATTTATGACTACGATTAGAGAGATACAGTTAAATTTAAATGCAATTTTTTTTTGCATATGAACTTGAAACATTGCGCTTGTGCAATCATTGTTGCTCGAGGACACCATGCATTAATATAAGACAAATTATTACAAGAAAATGACCACACCTTAAACGTCGATACGTAAGTGTGTTTCGTATAAAAAAGGGGTAGTTTAATTAGAAAATATTAAAATGGCAATCATCATCAACAAAGTTGATAATTGAGTTGATTTTCTTATCGCGTATATATATTATTTAACGATGCGCGTTCGTTCGCCGATTGAAGAAAGAGTGCATCACATTTAAATCTTTAAGAAAAATTCCAATTATAACAGATAAAAATTAATCGGTTTTCATGAATTGATGACAAGCAAATAAAATGTAATTTTTTATGTTTGTGTATCACTTTTCTCGTCGTCTTCATCTTACTTGCATATATTTATACTTATGTATGTATATACATATATAATATATAGAACTATTGACTATTTCCTTTAAGATGGTTGAAGTATAAATATCATTAACATTCTCTTTTTTTTTATTATTATTTTATCAATAAAAATAACAATATATTTCTTATCTTGATTACACAGAAAATAAAATAAATATCCTTGGGAATGGAAATTATCAGGTCTGTTACCTGGACATTTTTTAAGGATTGGCGCAGGTTGTTTTTGGGATATTTGTATATATATATATATATATACACCATATATATCGCACATTTCCACATAAGTATATACTACTACCTAGTTTCAATTTACGTTGCGTTGTTTATTATAAATCGTATAACTAGGTGTCTATTTCCGGTACTGATAATACGAATTTTACATTTCATAACCTAATATTTAATTGCCTCATACACTACTGAATTATAGTTTTTGATATCACTATGACTTTGTAATGCGTGGTCTTCCTGCTTTTGTATTAATATGCTATATATTTTATAATGATAAGAAAATTTATAATTACATTGTTAGAAAGTTATTAGAAATTTGTAATATATAATTTCAAATTTTTATTTTTCAGAGTGTGATAATGTTAATGTTCCGTGAAGAAAAAAGTCCCGAAGATGAAATTAAAGCTTGGCAATTTTGGCATAGTCGACAACATTCTGTCAAGCAACGAATATTAGATGCAGGTAAGATATATAATTGTTCTGTACTTTATTTTAATTACAAAGACTTCCGTTTGTGTCACGAGAAATTGCAAAACGGAAACAACCGGATATATAATTATCTTATCAATTTCCTTTTATGTTATTTATTTTTTTTTTGTTATCTTTCTTATTATTCGCAGATACAAAAAATTCTGTTGGTTTAGTTGGTTGTATTGAAGAAGTAGCCCATAATGCAATTGCTGTATATTGGAATCCACTAGAAAGCTCGGCTAAGGTATGTAAATAAAATTAGAAAGTATGATATTCAAAATGTGCGCAAGTGCCTGTTTATTCTGAAGGATATTCGAGAGTTCGAGACCCGAAACAGTGAAATAAAAATCTATACAATTTTTTTGAGAATTGAGTCATTTCAATAATTTTTTATTAGTGATATTGAAAGTTTAACCAGTTATCACTAAATACTTTGGCAACTATGTATAAATGTACGGTAATAAAGATTATATACCTTTATCTCTTTGATATCGTTGCAGCAAAATGCCTTTAAGATTATATATACATTTTTTATTCTTTAACGTTAATTATCACTAACAATAATGACTACCGTTCATTTTCAATATTATTATATATAACATGATTGCTGTACGTACATATATTAAATATATAAAATTTATATATAAATTGAAATTTAATCTACTTTAAAAAAAAAAAAATAATAATAATAGTTTTATATATGGATAAAAAAAATTAATTACTAACAGAAATTACACAATATGTCTTTGATTGCCATTGAATTTATCACCCAAGTCAATTAATTATACTATATGAAATACAAAAAAAAAAAAATATGTCGTCACTGCCTTACATATGTTGTGTAAGATTTTATGTGTAAATCGTATGTCGTTTGAGTGCGTGCTTTAAAAAATTGTGTAAATTAAAATCACAACCTCTTTTCGTGACCGAATCTGATAAACTGCGAAATAAATTATTTGTAAGGATTAAAGTTAATTGTGTGTACAATACAATTACATAGCTTCAACATATATTCTGATGATTGCGAATTCTATAATTTATAATTATATTCGGTTCTATTTGAATTGCATTAAGACACTTAGTGGTTTTAATGTAAGGTTCTTTAAATTACTAGAAATTTCTTTAAATTTTAAATGTATTATTTCACTTCACTATAATAATTATAAAGAATTTTTTATTTTGCCAAAGCAACATAAAGAAGTTTCAATTTTTTTTGTCGGTTTTAGTCTATGCAATCTGTTCTGGGGCTCAAGGCATTCCCAAATATTTCGCAGTTTACTTTTACCGTCCTCTACTTTACCCAGTAAACCACTTGCCCATTGCATTGCTTCATGCTAACCTATAGTGCTTGCTGACATTAAGAGTGGGTCAGCCCATGGATCCATAGTTGTGTTTATCGTCATCACCGATCGTAATCAGATGATGAAAAATCCTTTTTGTATCCCGCCCCAATCGGGATTCGAACCCGGTGGCACCCGATCCAAACGCCGCGGCTTTAACCACTGCGCCTTTTGGTCGGTAGTATCAATTTTGCCTTAAATTATATTAGATAGCTGCAACTTATTTTGCTGGCAGAGTGGTTAAAGCTGTGCCGTTTGTATTGGGAGGCACCGGGTTCAAACTCCGATAGAGGCGGGATACAAAAGAGATTTTTTAAGATGAACACAACTGTGCATTGGTCTACGTAAAACGAAACTATAGCCGTACGTCCTCGATTTGGGTACTGCGTAAGGTAGGACCTTAAAAGGAAACTGCGAAAGAGTTGGGAGTGCCTTGAGCCCCAGAAAAGATTTCTTAGATAGCAGGGCTGTGGAGTTCGATAAACAAATGTTCAACTCCGACTCCGGCTCCGACTCCGGAAATTTATAGATTTATTAACGACTATGGCTCCAGTTCTGGCTTCGTCTCCAGTTCCGGCTCCAGCTCCTGCTCTGACACCAAATATATATCTTTCTATGCTTAAAGCAAATAGGATTTTCATTTACGTGAACGCTGTTATTTATGTGCTCAAAAACTATTGTTGTTTGGGACGATGGCGTGTCGGCGTTAATTTGAAAAAGTCGTCAGTTCAGTATTTGTTTATTTTTTATTAACTTTTTGTATTGAAAAATACTTCTATTGATAATTTTCTCACGACATACCTCCTACAACTTCTACAATTTCTTTTCTATATAATTTGTAGAAGTATGCTTGCTTACATTTTGGTGCAACGAAAACCTAAATAAACCAATGCTAGGCGAACAATAGTCGATGGTAAGATGGCTTAGGTAAGACTGCGGGGTGGAACTGGGAGGACCTAAACGCAGAGTTGCTAATTTAGGAATAGTTTGAACGTAAGAATGACGCCTAACTTCATCTGATTCGATATGGAATTCCAATTTGAACTGCGCTAATGCAAATACAAGTATAAATAATTGAGCTACGTAGGAGCAAAGGAATATAGGAATAAAAATAAATAAAAATCCGGAGCCGGAGTCGGTTAATTCCTCATAGCACCGGCTCCGACTCCACAGCCCTGATAGATAAAACAACAACAAAAAGTTATTAGTAAATTTAGTTTAAGGCGAGCTCTGTGGTTTCTTCAATAGTCTACTTTGTTTTCTTTTAGACCAGTTTCAGTTTAGAGCATTTATTGTTATAATGTATCTATTCTTAAAATTTTAATGAATTTCCTAAATACTAAATTTTGAGCTGTGAAAACTAGAATGTCTTTACTGCATTTTCGGAGTTTTTAATCTAAATTTTGATATTTTGCATCAACACTTAATTGTAATGTATGTAATAATATTACAAAATTTTAATATTCTAAATCTAATATTCGATAAATTATAAACTTCAGGTTTTAAACGTTTAAATCTTTTGTAAATTTTATCCACAGAATCGTTCTTTTCAGTTTAAAAAGAGCTCACATTTCGATAAATTTAGTAAATACAAGAATCAAATTTCGCTCAATTAAAACTTTGTTCATATGCTCTAGACTAAATTAAAACTATTGTATTTATACAGTTTCCAACTAATTATGACATTTTTCAACTTTAAATTATTTTGAACATTTTAGTTTTATAAAATATTGTTGATTACAAAGTAATACTAATAATTAATAATTAATTAACGAATTTTTAAATTTCAGTTATTTAAAATTTTGATTTTTCGTAAAAATCATTATCACTTCAAAACTATCATAATTTAGCTAAAGCAACTTAGAAATTTTTAAAATATAAATTTAGCTCAACTTCCTAAACGAAAATTTTTTGAGAGTCGTAAAGAAAATCTTTATCCCAAATTATCATAATATACACATATGTGTAAGATAGTTAAATGTATTTGATTGTTAGGAAGATTATTATATAATTATGTAATATTTCATAATGACGTTCGCTAAGCAGAACATGCTCCTCCACTTTTGTATTCAAGCTTAAAAAGTAATTGAAAAAATTTGTCGGAAATACAACCGTTCTGGTAGACGCCACAGGCTCGGTTCTAAAACTCGGGAATAATTTTCAAACATTCCGGGCTAACATGTCACTCTTATCCCAGAATTCCAGAATTCTAATGGTGCAGAAGAATGCTAGTATTTCTGATAATACCAAGCTGCAGGTTAAAAAATATTCTTTTTCACTGGGCGTCGGCCGTAACGGGACGATGGTACTCAATCATTTAGTCTTTGTATAGACGCCTAATAGTTTTTAAAAAAAAAACTTGCGTGAACTGAGTAACAGACTGCTTCTAACAAACTTCTTTATATATTTTAGCTTTTGTTTATAAATATTTTAACTACCAACCATTAATTTACTCTCTTAATATTAATTAATTTTATTACACAGAAAATACAAAGATTTCATTTATTTGTTTATTTATTTAATTCTCGTAATCGTAATTTAGTTTAAATTTTTCCGTTCGAATTTTCAAATTTTAAACGCTCATTTAAATTTTCTTGATTAGGTTGTTTTCTTTATTAATTTTAAAATAATTTTTTGAATGAATTTTAATTAGCAATATAGTTTATTTATGAACTGGAGAGTAATATTGTTTTCCTTCGTAATTAATTCTAAATAGAATGCATAAATTATAATTAAATAATACAAAAAAAAAAATGTGCACCACAACGAGACAAATTTTATTGAATAAAAAGATAGAGCTGAATTGTACACAGTATAAGAGACGAACCCGTACTATTTTGTACAAAAATTATGTACTCACAACATACATATATATATATATATAGTCGTCAATCAGAGTTGACAGTTTTACATTCTTAATGTATAAATAATTGCGTAGGTATAGCGTTGAACAAAATTGAGACTTCGAACTCTAGAAATTTAATTAAAATTTTAAATTTTAATTAATTTTAATTAAACATTTATATTTGATTTATTTTTTTGTTTGTTTCTTGGATCGGCGTGTGTGTTATATAATCAAACCGCCTCAATGTTAAGGTTGAGGACGTGACACGAATATTTTGTTTTTTGTTGTTCAAAGATTGCAAGAAAATCAAAAAATAAGAAGCCGAAAAATTTGTTAATTTTTAGTTTACAACAACAACATTATATATTTTTTTCATATATTAATTAATAATTCAACCTTAAGTAATTCGATCAAATTTCGATTTTGATATAGTCCGCTCTTAAGGGGAAGGGACCTTTCACAATGCGGTTTGGTTTTAATGAAATATTCACGAATGAGAAGGTTGAAATTTGACCTAAATTATACAAATATACAATGAATCCTGTAGCAACATTAAGTTACGATAAAATAATCAGTGGTGTTTAACATGTTAATTATGTATATACTTATTAAGTGGATTTCTAATTCAATACTAGTTGTGTTTATGCAGCAATTATATTAAATCTATATATGTAGTAATAGATAACGATTAGCCTTGTAAAATTCTATTCATATTCATACTGTTATATCCGTTACTCATAAATAATTAAGGGTTTTGAGTTTAAGTGGCAAGCGCCTTTCTCACCTTCGCATATTTTTTTGTCGCCACATCTCTAAGAGGCTAGTGTAACGCATCTTAAGAAATTGACGTACATACAATACAATAAGACGTATTGCATTGTAATTGTATATAAATATATAAATCAATAAAAATATTTATTCCAATTTAACGCCCACAACTTAAAATTTTCAACCTTCTTTGTTTTGTGCTATTTATATAGTATGTGTAAGAATACCTTACATACATACCTATATGTAATAATGTAGTTTTGTATACAGTAGGAGAATAGTAATTAAAACAAAGAGTCATGAAATTTCCAACATTAGTTGCGAGTGCTAATTAAATAAATTAATTAACGTTTCTAATTACAAGAATTATAATTTTGCTGTACTGCGCGCTATGTCCTCTTTTATTTATGTAAATATCTTTAAGCCAAACAAAAAGTTAAAGAAAATTATTTTCTTAATTTAATATAAAAATTCAAAAAACAATAAACTATAATTAACAAATCATTTAATTTTTAATTTATATAAATAAAAATAGAATTTTTATCGTTTGCTCATATAAAGTGCTATCGTGGATTTGTTGTGAGTTGTTAATCTGGTGGCGGATGGCTTCCTCATCTTCATATGTACACACTTTTAAATTATTACACATTATTCAATAAAATTTAATTAAAATTTATTTCTTATTTTATTAATTTTGCATTTTTTTTATGTTTACAGATAAATATCGCTGTACAGTGTCTGAGTACGGATTTTAGTAGTCAGAAAGGTGTTAAGGTAAGAAATGTTATTTAATTTGAAATTTTTTACTATCAAAATGAAAAGAAGTCATTAAATATTTTTTTTTAAACAATTTAAAAAATTCTAAGAAATTGGTTTTGTTGTCAATCGGAAATGGTTTAGTAATGACGATAAACATATTTATTTTGTATATAGCGATGGACATTATAGTCTATAAGTCTACTATTAAGTTGTAGTATTTATATCTTTTACATATTTTGTATGGTTCGTGGAAAACTGGAAGATGATTTCATAAACGATTTCATATAGTTTCATGTAACAGCGCACTCCAATTAATATTTAGAGGAAACTTGGAATTATTTATTTTTCTCCTAAGTGATTGTCCATTATAATACGTGGATTTGATTGATACTTAATTTTGGATGTTTCAAAATCATAATTATTTCAGAATCAGTTTTTCTTCAAAATAAATACCGACTGAACGATTTTTAACGATATTTTTAAAGTTTAATTAATTAATTGAAGCAACGACGCAACAATTTTAATTTCGCTTAATTTTGAAAATTGTTGTGTTTTGCTTGGAGGATAATCGATTTGTGTATTTGATGTTTGATCTGGATAAGTGACGTAGAATATTTAAATTGTGATAATTCCGTAATCAAATTTTGAATTCTGAAGCTTCAGAAAATGTGAATTCTATACTCCATTAATAATATACATCAAATATCTATTTCTCAAGTCTGAAGAATCTTAAAAAATTCTAAATTTCGCAAATTCAAATTCTTCGTCCTTTAGAGAGGACCCTCAAAAAGTTTCCAGAACTAAAAGAACAGCCTGTAATTTGCAAGTATAACGTACGTAATAAGCCTGAGAAACTTTGGAAAAATTACCATTTTCATGCTGCTCCAGTTTCATGCAATTTTAAATATCACATTTTTTTATTTAACTTCTTCCCTTGAACACGAGATTTAAATATGTGAAATTATAAACAACTTCTTAAATTTATTTAAAATATTTAACTTTAAAGATTTAAAACTAATCTACCAGAGGGATACTTTTTTTGCAAACGGATTAAAAGAGTATTGAAGAAGAACAATTTTTTGCAAACGGATTAAAAGAGTATTGATAAATAAATAAATATTGGTAGCAATAAATAAAAATTCCCGGAACTTGCTGATCAAACCTTGTAAAATTTTAAATTCGTTTAGGTATTCAGAAGAGCAAACACTTTGGAAAAAAAATCCTCACATGACATATTTGGCTGAGACGAATAATATGGGAAACCCACAAAAATCTAAAACACAAAATCCTCAAACCATTTAATCCACTTTATAAAAATAAAAAATAAACTGAAATCCTCATACACAATATCAATAAATTTGAAATCTCCACACAACATAGATATCGCTGAGAAATTTCCTTTGTTTTTTAATGGAAACAAACAAATTGCATTATTTTCGAACACATTAATCAGTTTTAGTTGTTCTCTAATCTTGAAATTACATAAATATAAGTATTTAGAAAAAGTTTGTCTTTGATGTGAATTTTTATCAATTAAATATTTACTTTAATTGATAAAAATTCACATCAAAGACAAACTTTTTCTAAATACTTATATTTATGTAATTTCAAGATTAGAGAACAACTAAAACTGATTACAATAGTAACACATAATATGGACATTACAGTACTAAAGTCAAACAAAGGACACAATAAATTGATAATTGATGGATTCGATTATCATTTACAATCCAAAAGTAAGAAAAATTTATATAGATGGTGTTGTGCTAAAAGAAAGGAGTTGTTGTGTAAGGCTACAGTAACCACAGATTTTATCAATGGGTTGCATGCTCCCAAAAATGGACCATCAATACATAGTCATGGTCCTAGTGCATTTAAAAAACACGTTACACAAGCTAACAATGTTTTAAAAGAAATGTCATCTTCTTCTTCATTGCAACCTTGTCAAATAATTCGAGAAGCTGTAATTAGTTGCCAACCGAACTGTAGAGTGTATTTACCAAGTAAAAGAGCGCAGAAAGAGAAAATTAGAAGAATACGTCGGGCGCATGAATCTTACAACGAACCTAATAGTTTAGATACTATAAAAATTCCTGAAGAAATATTATTTTTGGAAGATGAGTTATTTGTGCTATCAGAGAAACGATTTAATGATGAAATGTTAATTATATTGGGAACAACTACGTCATTAACTGCTTTAGGGAAAGCTGAATGTTGGCTAATGGATGGAACATTTTACATTGTTCCATCAATCATGCGGCAATTGTTTAGCATTCATGGCAAAGTTGGTGATCAGATTGTTCCTCTTGTGTTTTGCTTAATGAGTTCAAAATCTAAAAATTCATATTCAGAATTTTTTTATGAATTGCATATTTTAGCAGTTGAGAGAAACATTTCATTAGCACCAAAAATTATTATTACTGATTTTGAAAAATCAATTTCGTCTGCTGCTAGATCATACTTTCCTTCTGCTACGTTTAAAGGTTGCCTATTCCATTTTGGGCAAATTATATGGAGACGTACCCAAAAAGAAGGCCTAGCCGTAGAATATGGCAATAACGAAAATATAAACTTACAAATCAGAATGCTGAAAAGTTTATCATTTATACCACACGCCGAAATTCCAAAGTATTACTCGGAGTTAAGCAGCACTCCAGTATCATATTACTTTATGTTAATTATTATTCTGTATTTTATGAAAATATTTTTTCATTTTGTTCATTATATATTTAAAAATTACTGTTACACTACAATACCAATTTTACCAATTTTAAAATAAATTAATTAAAATTAATCCGCTTATAGTTTTACCTTATTTAATAAGAAACATATTTTTTTTGACTTGAAATCTACACGACATCATAATTGAAAGGATTCAGTTGATTTATGAAATTGTGAATCGGCGCGCGCCGATTCACAATTTCATAAATCAACTGAATCCTTTCAATTAGGATCTCGTGATAGAGGATTTTGTGTTTGAGGATTTTGTGTTTGAGGATAATGTTTTTAAGCATTTTGTTTTTGAAATTCTATGTTTAAATATGTTAGACCCAACCCGAATAATATGTCTAAGATAATTCTGCAATCATTTTACGTTACCAGATGGATTGGGCTTGATATCTCCAAAAACGAAATCCCCAAGCACATAATCCCCAAATCGTAAACCCCAAATTAAAAACCCCCAAACTCAAAATCCCTAAGTACAAAATCCCCAAACATAAAATTCCCAAAATTTCCCCAAATTTTGTTAAAAAAGCTTGGGTTAGATTAAAAATTACCGCGATTTTTAATCTAACCTAAGCTTATTTAACAAAATTTGGGAAAATTTTGGGAATTTTTAAGAACCTATGTATGTATTAGCAAAATAATTTTAGCAAATAAGGTATACGTTTATTATACAAAATAAAATAAGTAATAGTTAATCAACATTTAAAAAGAAAATTAAAACAAACATAATATTATTTATTACACAGTGTAATGTTATATGCAATAGATTTCAAATAATTCACATCGCCCATATTTTCGCGGTTGTTGATCACGTTTCTTATCTTTTTATACCGGCCCAGAGTGGTACTCGTAGGAGTTATAGGAGTTATATATTTTTGCAAATTAGTCGTCTGGACAACAATCATTTCATTTGAAAATTCTTTAATGATTTCAAATAAGCCACAATTTTTTTTCCAACTACAAATTTAAGTCTACAATGCCAAGCTTCTATAGAATTTTGTGTGCGAGGAAAATGTTCTTCAATAGAATCTACGACGCACCAAAATTCCGGCTTATATTAGACCACAAATATAGTTTTGTTTAAACCATACGCTTAATTTTTTTAAATCTTTGCATCCGCAGTTAATGATTAACTCATTATAATAAATTAAAATATGTTCAGTAGGAACGAAAGCCAAGCTTTTAAGCACTTGGACATGAATGTTAAACTGTTCATAATTGCCATATTTTTGGGCCAGACCTTCCTTCTGCACATGCCTCCACGTTTGGCGGCAGTCGAAATGGTTTTCTCAAAATCACTGATAATCCTACTGGGATTAAGATTTATATTCCTTTTGAGCGCCAATTGGAAAAGTTGATAAAAACATTCATTGTACGCCTCCATTGTTTTTTTGCTCATCAGGCAAAAAATCAATGGCACCATTTGCCCATCAATAAAGCCTTGAATAGTAAATAGTTGTCGGAAAATGGTTGGAACAACATAAAATGTTCCATCCATTACCCGGCACTTGCAACTACGCAATGTTTTTAATGAGACCGAAGTCCCCAATATAAAATTTTTACTGTCGTTGAAAGTAGTCTCTTAAGACAAAAAGGTCGCCTTCTAAATATTTTAAAATTTTCGGAATAATTATGTCTGACAAACTTTGCAGCTCATTTATGGCCTCATGTTATTCGTGAAATTTTCAGCTTTTGGGCTCGTTTTGAAGGAATATAAATCTGATTTGTAATGGTTTAAGCCCAAATGTGCTTCCCATTTCCTTGAGACTGTTATTACATTTTGATATACGAAAGAAATGCGCTATTGGGTCGTGATTATGACATACCGGCGACTTTTTAATGTGATGTCGGTCATAAAATATAATCATTTTTTTTATTTTTAGAATGGAAATGATAAGCATATCCATCCACGAATAATTTTTCGTAATTATTTATTTTACATAGTGACGATTTACAATCAATGTTAAATAAGATTAAACAAAATCAAGAATAATCAAAACGCAAAAAAAATTGATAAAACCACAATTCTAAGATATAATGATGTATGTAGGAAATAGGAATAGTGTGCAAGATAAAACAATTTTACATACTATTATTATTAAAGGGTTGAGCTTAAAATCCCCCCAAAACGAAATAAAATCCATATTAATGGCCTATATGCAAATAATTTTTTGCTTGGGGATTTTGAACTTGGGGATTTTGTGGTTGCGAATTTCTCAAAATCTTGGGGATTCTGTGCTTGGGTATTTTATTAATGGATATTTTATGCCTCTCCCTACCAGATGTGTAACATGCTTTGAAATCAATAATCTCAAAACATTTATCCATCTGAAACTTTATATTCAAACCTCTTGAATATAAAAATATGACACAAATTCTTGCATAAAGCGGAGTTTTGAATAACTAGAAAAGAATAAATTCTCCATTTTTCAAAAGATTTATTACAGGATTTTCCTCCTTTTTCAGAATATTTCCAGAATACTTTTAGAGACTTTATGCATAAATAAACGTCTTTTTATTAACTATTTTAGCATATATTCAAACCAGTTTTTTGGCCAAGAGAAGTGGGAGATGAATTGTTCATATTCTCAAAGCTTTTATCTAAGTAAAACTTTTATTAAAAGGTTGAAGTTTTGTACCATTTGTACCATTTTTGTCCTCCCCGTCTCTAAATAAAGGAGGCCACCGCTTGATTGACGAATTTTTCCTACAAGTGTGGTTTATTTTTAGTAGATTCTACAACAGAAGGTGATTCGTGACCTACTAAAATTGTTTAAAAACACAAACTCAAATCTATGATATGAAAAACGTATTTTACACTTCAATTATGATCGCCATAAACATCTTCTTAATCGCATATAAACTGTATAAATTTATGTGAACATAAATAATAATTCTGTATACTAATAAGTTATTAAAGCACAACAAAATATTCTATCGTATACACTGTACATGAATGTCGCTAATAAAATGTTGGTTTTCCTACTTAGAAATCGTAAGCAACACCGAACAAAAAACTCCATTCAATGATTTATGAATTCATTTATTAAACTTTGTCTTAAATGTATTTCTTAGTTATATTCAAATTTATATTTTAATCTTATGTGTTTTAAACTTATCTAAAAATTTTGGTGGTGGATGGATAAAGACAATTATATAAAATGATGCAACAAGATATAAGTGATTTGCCTGTATGTGTGTGCGTGTTTCTTTGTATGTATCAGTGAACGCATGGTTATATTCGTTCGATGTTATTAAAAATCGTCGTAAATCAACTCAAACCATGAATTAATTCTTATTATTGTTGTTATAATATACCTTTATGTCTTTTGCTTTATGATTTATGATATTTTGTTGTTGGTCTATCTATAAAAGCGATTATATTACCAATAAAATTCAAATGACCAAAATCTGAAGCGACTTAAGCATGTGCGAATAGTAATTTGTTGCAAATGTGAATAGATCACACCTATTTCATGTGATGTCTTTGGGGTTATATCTATACATAGAACGAAAGAAATGTTATGTCACTTTCTTTGGTAATTGAATTTAAAACTCAAGTAATAATCGTTAAATAGATATAAATTGCAAAAAATGATGTTATTATTATTATACGAGGGCCTAAAGGTATGAACAATAAAAAAATTAGACGCGCAGTGATACAGGTCAGGGTTTTCCTCGCCTAATATTATTCTCACAGTAATTTTCTTACTATTATCATGTTCTTCTTTTAAGATATTTCGACAGGTGTTTCAACTATTTCGAATAATATAAATTATTATTATTGAAACGGATAAAACTTTATATTATGTATACATAAAATCAAAGTGATTTTTTATTTATCGATATATCGAAAGTACCTTGTCTCTCTGAATATGTGTATTTATTTCTTATAGTGCGCAACAACACTATAGACAACCCAACAAAAAAAAAAAGTTTATTTTATTTATCTTAAATCGTGTTACAAGAAGTTATAAAAAACGTATAATAAATAGGATATCTTTACTATTATATATTTTGCCTTAGAGGTTTTTTTTTTAAATCCTACGCAAATTTTTAAAGATTTTGATTTATACTTAAATTAAAAATATAATAATTTAATTTAGAAAATTTATATTTTTATAATAAAGATATATACAGTAGGACAATCAATATATTTACAAGTAGCCAAATTCGATATTAATGGCGCAATAGTGATATTGTATTGTCACGTTATCAAGATTGGTAACAAACATCTAAACTTAATAATAAACAGTGAAGCTGCGGACCGCGTACCTGTATAAAACAATTTCAATTCCAACCTTTAGAACTTTTTTTTTTTTAATTTTATTTTATCATAAAATAAATTTTCATCTTAATTTACATAAAAATAACATTAATTTAAAAATAAAAAGAAATTAAATTTTAGAATATTTTAAAATGTAATACAACAACAACAGCACAAAACTCTTATAATTAAATGTCTTAAGATGAAAAGATTCTGGTATACATACATATATTATTATACGTTAAATGGGATCCCTCTCTCTGATTTAAAAGCCGAAAATATAAAAAAGATTATATTTTAAATTATTGTTATTATTATTGATATTGTTATAATTTTAATTATATATTAATTTACTTTTATTGTACGTCGTTTAAATACTCGTATATGTTACTTTTAATTTTGCTTCAATCCCAATTCAAGAGACTTGGGATTTCTATTTTAGTTGAAACGGTCAAATTTGAAAAAAACTTTTCACTCTTTATTACCTTAATTAAATAACTCATGTATTGCTTTCAGTGATTCGGTGAAATTATGTAAAAGTTATTGGTGATTTTCACTGTGATGAGATTGAAAATTACAATCAAACCGGTATTTTTGCACTAAATCTAGCACTCCTACCATATTTTATGAAAATCTAAATTAAATTTATAATTTAAAAAAAATTATTTTTTGAACTTCAAACTGACGTTGTATTTAATAGTTTTGTTTTTTCTATAAAATTAGACAACTTCGAAACAAACCTAATTTTGAAGTAGAATACCTTTTTATGTGGATCCTTTCCGTGGAAACAGCGTTACCTTTTGTGTTTGACTTATAAGGAAATATATTTTTTTCGTTAAATTTTAACATAACTTACATAATAACAATATTTTAAATATTTTAAAACAGCTAAAAACTATAATGTTAAATGGGCCGTTTGCAGAGTATAGAATGCCACTACTGCCACCAATGTTCGTTCGAGTTGGATTTATATTAAATGTCTATGTACGCATTTTCAAATAGTGACATGTACAGCAAGTTTTGAAAGTAGTGCATTGGT
Source organism: Tipula vernalis (assembly GCA_958295665.1). Classification (NCBI taxonomy): domain Eukaryota; kingdom Metazoa; phylum Arthropoda; class Insecta; order Diptera; family Tipulidae; genus Tipula; species Tipula vernalis. Next base: position 1,264,052 of record OY282560.1, read on the forward strand.
AAAGCTACGTTTGGTTTGGGATTTTATTTACATACTTGATTGAAATTTTACTCACAATTCGATGTATCACAATAGTTATTTGTGTATCAAGAGCGCAAAGTGCCAGTTTGTCACGCGAGAAAGGAAATTGCTGGCCGACGGGACGGAGGCCAGCAACCTTTCGAGCGTGACAAACAACTTTGCGGACGTGTTTCACACTTTATTTTTCCAACAATCATTTTAAAAAATATAATAAAAAGATAATTTTGTAGTAAAATTTACTATACTGACAATACGATTTTATTTTAGGACCGACATTTTGTTCAATCGAGTAGTCAAAGATTTTTTTTATTTTTCATAAAGAAAAACAAAATTTGGTTTGATGTTTTATACAAACATTAGTCTTTCTTTAAACATGCGTGCGGTTTCAAGTTTTGTCACACGTTTCTAAGAGAAACGTGTGACAAAGTAATTTGTTTATTAACTGTCAAAAAAACAGACACTTTGGGCTTTGAAAACAGAGAAAAAAAGCCTGCTTTTCACGGCGATTGTAGGAAAAAACAGTTTTTGTATGTTTTTTTCATAATTTGTTGATCAGAAAATAAATTGAGTGTTTCAAAATTCTATATCATTGTTTTATCCTTAATTTTTTATGCTAAACTTCATATGTCTAATGTAAATTAGTTAGTGGTTTAACTAAATTAAACTTTGTAGCTTAAATTTGCTTAATTATCTATTTATATTGTAAATTAATCACATACACTGTTACATTTAGCAGAGGTACAAGTCAATAATTGGCCAATTTATGATTAGGATTTATCCCCGTCATGGCTCAATATATTAAAGTTATTCTCTGAAAGTAGCTCAAATTTACTGAATGAATCATTTAACTTTTATGCAAATCACCATTAGACTTCAATTTTGTTATAATATTTTGAGCAGTTTGCTATTTTGAACCTTTCCTGTAATTCGTTTTATTATTAAGCTCATACTTAGATGTAGTTTAACTCCAAAATAATCTCTTGTTAATGGAACTTGAGGTGGGGATCATGGAATCCGGTAGGACATTATAAAAAATATTCTATTTTGAATAATCAATGAGTCCGAAAGTTTTGGAAATATGTTGAAGTGATTTACTAGAAACTTCTGACTTAAACTTGTTGACACAAACACACCAAAATGGTAGCTCTAGCACGACATAGTGTGTGTCGTAGCGGCGTTTCATTCACTCCAAGATTTTTACACATTTCTAATTATTTTCCGGACCTCTAATTCGAAAAAATGACTGAATTTGTAACTTGTTCTCTATTACAATGGTGAGTAAAGGGACAGTTTTTTAATGAATGCTATTTTTTAGTTCCTTTTTCTGTAGACTTCTGTAGAAATAAAATATCGATCATTATTGTTCTTGAAACTTAAAACATTTTAAATTTGGTTTATATGTATTGGTATTTTGGGGCTCAAAGCACTCCCAACTCTTTCGCAATTTTTAATGTCACCTGCACATTGCATTACTTTATGCCAGCCATAGAGATTAAAGGTGGGTAATACCATGAATTCAGTATTGCGAAAATTTTGGTTAAACACTGAAAATTTAGACGTTTAAAATCTAACTATCTATACTCAATACTCAACTCATATTTAGATAAAAATCTTTTTAATTTTAATTATTTCTAATTAATTTTTTTTATGTGTATAGTATACATAAATTGCAATTATATACAAATGAAACGATCAAAAAAAATGTCAATTTTGATCGATTTCACTCAACGCTCGCAATGCTTCGTTTATATATACGTACAAAAGAGAAATTTACCCAGAATGTCACTTGTGATTACGTTTGATCGACATTTTCTAAAATGGCCAGAGATAGATTTCTTGATTTGATCTTACAATTATTTATTTGTTTTAATTAAAAATTTGTATGACAATTTCTTTTGTCTATTGTAAGGTTTGGTAAAGATTGATTGAGGTGAATAATTTGATTTGTTTTTAGTAGGAGGTGGAAGTGTACAGTGGTTAGTGCGTATAGTGTATTGGAATTTTGATAGATTGTGTACCCCGCAATTTTTTATTATTTTAAATTGTAATACACAATGGGTTGGTGGTAATGTATTGATTTTGATCGAAATGGACTGTTAAGTTGGTCATATAATTATTAAGCTGCTATAACGAATAGATAGTATACAGCAGACACCCAATTACCTAACAAATGACCCACAATAACAAAATCGTCTTTACAATCAGAGATTTTAATCACTAAATAAAATTGATACCTTTTAATTCATCAGCTACACCTGCTTTCAAACAAATCTTTTATAAACTTTCTTCCCACACAAAATATCTTTTAACTAAAAGCAACAACAGCTTAAAAAAGGTATCAATTTAATACATTTTTTTTGTTGTAAAAGGTTTCTTACATAAAAAGATTATAACGTCAATTAAATAAAAAAAAAAAAATGTCTGACGGAACTAACCCAACAAAATTTTTTTAATTGTAAACAGTTTTGTAAACAACAAGTAGTTAATAACAACTATTTGTTCCTTAAGGGAGGGCTACATAATACATTCATATACACATAATGATATAATGACAAAAAGCTAATTAAAAATTTCCAAACTATCATAACATTTTTATTAAAAGAACGGACGACCTTCAATTGAAATTAGACAACTTTTAGTTTTTTCTTGTATACAAATATCAACTTTAACATTCAAAACCAATAAAACTTCTTAGCCCCATCGTCTAACTTATAATGTATATAAAAAAATTATTTATTTATATATAAAAAAAAAAATAATAATCGATAATCTTTTTATTCTTATAATTTTTTCTTAACACAACTAAAAAAAAAAAATCTTAAGAAATCGTCTTCCCTTTCAAAACAGCCAAAGAACAGAATTTATGTGACATCTAGAAAGAATTTTTTATTTTACTTTTATATATAAACTTTTGACAAACCAAAATGAATTGAAAATTGATAAAGAAAAAATGTTAATTTATGTTTCTTTGCTTTTCAGGGTCTTCCATTACACATTCAAATTGATACGTTTGAAGATCATAGAGACAATCAATTATATCATCGTGGATATTGTCAAATAAAAGTATTTTGTGATAAGGTAAGTAATTTATATAGTTTTAGTACATGTACTAATTTTTAGTACACACTGTATTTACGTAATTTTATGATTATTTATTCCATCCCTGATCACTGAATGCTTATAAAATGTTTTATATCATCAATAAATACGAAAGAAAGATGAAAAACATTGTATCGAAATGATATAAATAACAGCAAATCCGAATATAAGAAAGATTGTGGGAAGAATTTTGTAGAAGTGTGAATTGTGTGCAAACTCTAAAGAAAGGGGGTTTTCTCACCGATGTGACAAGACATTTTCTACATATTCTGCGTGTTGTTTGTTTTTGTGTGTGGTTGGTGGAACAATAAAACAACAAAGAAAATTGGTCGATCATGATACTTCGTATAAAATGAAAATTCATATTTTATAAATTTTTTTGGTGTGTAAAAGAATGTACACAAGAAATATAAGACAGTAATCAAATTTATATGCCTTTTGGCGCTCAACTCTAAAAAAACAAAAAAAATTCAATTCAAATTTTTATTTATGATTTTGCATTTTTTTTTTTATTTTTATGATTGTGTTATGCGTTTTTCTCGTTATTAATGTTGGTCTTATTATTGAGGATGTGAAACGGTTTATTTATAAGAAAAGCAATGCGCTGGTTAATTTTTATAACCGAGATAATTTCAAATTATTTTTGTTTTTTTCTTGTGTGTACATGAGTGAAAAATGTATGTTAATTTTTAAATTAATTTTGTCCATCTCTGACCGAAGGTGGATTGGATAATATACATACGAATTGATTGCGACTCAAATGATGATGATGATATAGTTTTATATGTTTCATTATATAACATATAAATTTTGCATTCGAATGAAGCAAAAAATAAATTGAGATCAAGTTGATCGATCGATCTACGTTATAAATTATATACGCATAGTGTTGTTATTGTTTTTGTTGTCCAACTATATTCAATGAATATGTAACAAGATGAAAATTTTTTTCTGAATGAAATTTCGATTATAGAGAGACAATATTATTAAAGTAATAATAATACAAATTGTAAAATGTATAAACGGAAGCAAGAGAATGTAACATTTTATGTGGTTGAGATTTTAAAGATATGTTTTCGCCAGATATGGAAAACAATAGAAAGATGGAAAGGTTTAATCCTTTTGATCAAACGGTTTATACATACTCTGTGGCGACCAATTGAAATTCAAATGTTTCTAAAACACAAAACAATGTAACATATTTTTTATTGTAAATTTTCACAAAGATGTGTAGGCGTTAAATTTTCTAAATTTTGTTTTTGTATCGAAAGGAATTGTTTTTTTTATGATTATTTTCATCTTTGACTTGCGTCGCGTTATAATGAGTCACGAGAAATATTTTTATAAGTTTATTTTTAATTTTTATTGAAACATTGTATAATGTTTATCTTTTTTTTTTTTTTTTTTTGTAATAATTAATGTTAATTAAATTAAAATTTTAAAAATTTACCACATTATCTAAGTGATTTTTTATGGGATTTGGTCACCAATTTTTTTTCTATTTTTTGTAGAAAGTTAAAATTTAATTACTTTGTATGCACACTAATACAGTTGACAATTAAATTACCAGAGATAAAAATAAATCACTCAATAATTTTTCACTCATTTGCTTTTTTATTCATGGGTCGTAGCTACATATATCCACAAAAAGACATAGGTATATCGACCTCACACGCACCTTAAAAATTTCCAAAATCAAGCTTATAATAACCTTACAAAATTCAAGGTCTTTCCATTGACAATCTTTTTAAAAACACTATATAACCATCATCGATCAGCATTTAAAAAAATTTATGCTAATTTATGAAGCCTTCAATTTAACGCAGCGATTTAACAAAACTCAAAATGACAAAAGACCACTAACATTACTTCCCAAACTACCGACAAAAATTGTTAATTATATGCAATTCGGTGGGTAAATAAAATGGTTGCAAGTGATTCTACAGCATATAGTGGAGAAATGATTATCAATGTAACATCTTCACGCGATCTTATATTGCTCGCGGATATATATATTTTTTCCCGTTATGACTTTTATTTCTTCCACGATAATATTTAATTTTTTTACCAGAATACGTATATGACCTTCAGAAATTAGAATTTGGTCAACCTGATATATGTATAACTGCAAAATAATATAATTTAAATGCAAATTGTTTTAACCTTGAAAAATGCGTGCTTATGTTTTTGCGACGTTGAATGAATGTTCGGTCATAAATTCTTAAAAGGACCCAGCCTCTCTCTATAGATTATTTATATTTACATACACTATACCATATATACAAAGTGAATGTTGTCTTTTTAAGATGATCGCAATATACAAATACAAATTAAAAGAAAATATCTTCATTCGTATTGCAGTTGTTGTCTTAATCAATAAAACAAGGAAGTGATCATGCGCGCAATCTTTATACATTTTATTATATTTTTTCATGTAAAAATTGTAATGTCGTCTTAAAAGCAAATTCATGTAAAATAATGTCTGATATCTAAATTTACATACTTTAAAGATTTTATTTTTTATTTCGTCTATGAATAGGGCGCTGAGCGTAAAACACGAGATGAAGAAAGACGTGCAGCGAAACGAAAAATGACTGCAACAGGTCGAAAAAAATTGGATGAGTTATATCATCCAGTGACCGATCGATCAGAATTTTATACAATGCAAGATTTAAATAAACCACCTGTACTGTTTTCGCCCGCCGAAGATCTGGATAAGGCAAGTTATTATGATAAACAAAAAAATTTTCAGCGGTACGAATTCTAATTTATGTCAATTTATTATGCATAGCTATCTGGAATGGAATTACCAGGATTTTATGGACATGATTCGGATCCATTGTCTGGTACGTCCGATGGTAGTATAAAAGGTTCTTCACCATTTTTACTCCATGCGGCAAGTAAACCTGCAACACCAACCCTTAAATTTCACAACCATTTCCCACCGGATGTACCGACGTGAGTAACATATCGGGATTGTAAAAATCAGTTTTAATTTCTACTATTTTCCTTTTAAATTATTTTTCTTGTATTATTTGAAAATATTTATGAAAAATTTTGTTTTTGTTATACATATTTAGTGACAAGAAAGAGCACATACTTGATTCAAGTATGGTAGGAAATGCAATGTCAGATTTTGGACCGACCACAATAAAACGGCAGCGTATGACACCGCCACTAAACGAACGGGTTATGCTGTACGTGCGGCAAGAGAATGAAGATATTTATACACCGTTACATGTAGTACCACCAACCACAGTTGGTTTATTAAATGCGGTGAGTACAAAATTTGGCATTTTCCTTTAATGGGGTTTTTTTTTTGTTGTTGCTTAAAGTTGATAATCAAAAATTCTAATTTTAATGAAAACCCAAGACTGGTAATGAAATTTGAAAATAACTAATTGATTTGTTAAATGCTAAGAAAGTAAAGATCTCAAAATTTTATTTTTCCATGCAATGACGTATGACGTAATTTTATTAATTTAATACAAAAATTTAAGTTTTTGATGACCTTTTTATATTTTAGTAAATTAAAAAGTGGTTGATAACAAACTTTGCACAAAAAAAACTAAAACATAATAATTTGACATTTTCGAAAAAATAAAAAGATAAAGATAAATTGTTATCTCACATAAAAAAAAAATTTATTAAAAAAACAAAAACAAAAAAAGCATTTTTATGATGGCATTGAATACCATTAAAATACATTTTAAATTTATTTATAATTAATTAGTATAATTTAAGTTTGCAAACAAATCAATTTTTTATTTTCTTATTTAGACAAGTTTTTTTAAACAAAATATTTATATGTGAAGGTAATTTAATTAATTTTTTTTTTAAATGAAATTAATCTAACGATGATCAAAAAAAAATATTTCAATATTTTTTATTTTAAATAATAGTTAATTTTTTTGCGCCAATAACACAATTTTTTTTAATTCTAGAATTCATAATATAAAAAAAAATTGTTTTGCTTTTAATTAATTTTTCTTAAAATTGTAATTGTAATGGTTTCTTTAGGCTTTACAGTACTCTAGTATCGTCCGAAGTACTATAGTTTTCCAGCTCAAACATTGATTCAACCCTGTTAGATTTAACCCAGTCAAGAATTAATTTAACATTAGGCATAATTTGGAATCAATCGTGTTTTTTTCAGTTTAGCGTTTCCCTTTCGCTTAGAGATGACAGATCATTTCAGGACATTTCATAAGTACAGGGAATATAAAAGCCGAAAAATAGCTCGACATGGTACAACGGACCATTTTTCAGAAAGCAGAAAGTATATTGAAATGCCTCTTGCGGTATGCAAACTGCTGATTCAAGAAGAAGCTATCAAGCTAACGAATGACAGATGGTCAAGTATCACCTTATGCGTAATAACTCGGCAGGTCTGGCCAAAGTTGGACTTGGCGAAATCCAAACAGCTGATCTCACTTCAGCGGAATCAGATCAGTGTGGTTGGTGGAGTGATTACGGGGCACTGTCTCATAGGCAGGCATGCGAGTAGACTTGGTTTCTTCTCACATGACTACTGTCGTAGTTGCGAGGACGAAGAGGTGGAAGAGACAGTACTTCATCTTCTTTGCACCTGCCATCGTCTGGCACGAAACAGACTGAAGTTTCTAGGGGCACCCTTCTTCAAGGATCTGACGGACTTCTGTATGATGGACGTCAGGAGTATCCAGCGATTTGTTAACTGCTCAAAATGGTTCGAATGATTTGGAAGACAATATATATACTTGGTATGGCTACGGACCATTTTTGTGTCTATGCCTGGTTCTAGTGGACCGCCACCTAAACCAAAACCTAAAAAACCTTTCCTTTCGCTTTATTTAACCTCCTTTGAAGACAAAGTTAGTAACATTACATTGGCAGACACAACATCCAATCCTGATAATTTTTTTCTTGTCACACCACCGGAAAACGAACCCAACTTGCCCAAGTTGCAAAGCGAAACTCTACTAACTCTATCACGAGAGCAACAACTTTTATTTTGATTTTAGAAGATCATTGAAATCGTGTAAGCGAAGGACAGCCGAGAAGTTTATTCGCTTCTTGGTTGTAAATGTCTGGTGGATGCCCTAATTTTTCAATGCCTCGTTTCCGTTTTTATACGAAATGCATCTTGAAAATCAAGATAAAGTTTAGGAAAACTAGACAAAGAGGCAAAGTCTGATGGTAATATATTTGTCTTTGTCATGATCAATAAAAGACCGGAAACTTCTATGTACTCTTTAAATTTAGCGTGGTTAAGGAAGAGGTGTGTACAGTTGATCTTCCGAGGTTGGACATCAAAGTTTATTTTCGCTTGAATTTTAAAGTATCACCAGTTTCCCCTGTTGGAACTGTCTCATGTGGAAACCCGAAACAATTGATTTTAACAAATTGGTATTTCGGTGGACTGGAAGTTGACTTACATAAAGGTGAATTTGTTTTATTTCCTTTTTTACTTATACCGCTCCAAAACAAACTGTATGCGACTACAGTTCAAAATAATTGAAACCGGATTCGATCGTTCACTTAATTATGGCGCATCCTGTAGTAACACATGGACGATTCTTTACAATTTGACACCTTATACATGATTTTTGGGCAGTGTCGGTGGAATATATGTGTATATTGATGCAAACAGTGAAATTGCACATTTGCAAAAGGCCTCGCATGCTAGAATATCTGGTCAGATTTTTATCTTAAGCGTAACTAAGCAAGAAAATTCTCTCTGGTATAAATATGAATTGCGCAAATTATGTTGCCCAGCGTTTTTTGGCCGCATTTTTTGACTTGATAAATTAGAAAGCATACGTTGTTAAATGCAATGTTTTTGAGCGAAATTAGCTGAAATCTTTAGGTTGGGGTGAGCTTTAGTGAACTAAAATACATATAAAACTACATTAGTACATGAAAGCAGAGCGCAGCTTTCACTAACGAACTTCTGGGTATTTGATCCGGCTAACTTCCACTGACACAGCCTGCAATTTTCTTTTCTAGGTATTAGCAATTCAGAAATTCCGAGCATTTGGTATTTTCAAGTACAAGAACTTAAAAATTTAGAATTTTTGTTTTATTAAAACCGAGACCACTAGCAGGGTTATAGAAGTGCGAAAGTCTATAAAATGTTGTAATTGTTTAGAAAATTGAGTGTCATATCTTTCAATAGTAGACATCATGAATCGGGTTTACAGATGTCCGGCTCGGTTTGCAGCAAGTGATGATGCAGTAAGTGTTGGGTAACAACATATAGCAATTTCGTTAGAAAATATGTCACTTGTTGGTGAAAGTGTCGAAAAAAACCAAACCTAAACCCATTCCTCGTCGTTTTCAATAATTGAGGCTTAGCTCTTTAAAACGAACTAAAGTATATACGTCAATGATCCAGGGGTGATTTTCAGTCTGGTAAATAATGTCGATATTGATTGCTGTGTTTTTTTATTCGTCATATAAAAATTGGCTCTCGATAGCGCTCCGTATAAATAGGTACAGCCAAATATTTTTTATATCAAGTTTTCGCTAAACAATTGAATTAAAAATGAGAGTTTGATGTTAAATAAGTTTAGTTTACCAATAAATAGCGCGTTAAATTTATTTTTAGGCGTAGAAAAATGACGGCTCTCGATAGCAGCTATCGGGAGTGAATAAAAAAAGACAGCAGAAATTAAGTCAATCTTATGTAAACGTAAACGTGGTAATCTAATAACAAAAAAATTTGTTTTTCAATTAATGTTTAATTTAGTTTCAAAAAGAAAGCTTAATTTACAGCCTCTATGTAGCTTTATCTTTGGAATATTCCTTCATGTGATTAAGACTTGATGTAGCCTTATGGGTGTTAATATACACCTTCTTACCTGCAATTGCATATTTCTCATTGCTGTCGAGAATTTTCCAATTTTGATTTAATTTCAGGGCATATTGTTCATTTTCATATGGTTGGAGGTACCTACTGTACTAAATATTTTTTCCTTTCGTAGATCGTAGCGAAGTACTCATACTTGAAACACACATGTTATCTCGTAAACCCACGGTACGGACATAAGTGCGGTTTGTTATTTTACTTGGTATTTTACTGTATCAGAACCACATTGAAGCCACCTCACGCGTATCTCGTCACATGACCAAACTCACGCGTGGCAGTACGATTTTATTTTCTAGAAATTTACAGATTTTTGGCTCACACAAACTCACATAAATTTGATTCTAGCAGTTTTGTCCTATTTATATTTGAAAATTGTTGAGATTTTACTAGAAAAAGTCGGAAAACATGAAATATTAGAAATATAAAATTATATAGGATGGAAAGTTGCAAAAATAGTGAATAGAAAAAAAAATCAAAAAATTCGGAGTATTGGGATTGAAATATGTTATTTGATCCATCATGAGGAGTAAATCCTCTGATATTTCTTAAACTCAGTCCTTATAGAATGAATATATAAATTTAAAGAGGGAGTTTTGTTTCGCTGATGCCAACGGTTAAAGCCTTTAAACTAAAAGCAAACTAACTGAAACCAAACCATTTAATTAAAAAAGATCCAACAAATAAAAAATTAAAACAATTACATTTTTATAAAACTAACTAATTCAATTATAATTTACTGTTTATGTATTACTCGATATTGTTTATATGAGAAAACTCAACACTATAAATAATAATTAATTAAATTGTTTGTGAAACATTTATATGTAAAACAAAATTAATAAATAAATAAATAACGATTTTTTATTTTTTTTTATTTTTTTTTAATTTACAAAGGTCTCTTGTCAAAATATATATTATGAATTATGAGGGTTACATATATGTGTATGTATTATATAGTTGTTATATATAAATAATTATATTATTCACTTTATTTCCCAAAACCACCCATCGATTTATTTGTTTATATTAATTAATTTATTTATTTATAAACGAAGCTATTTTAATTTTGTTTGCTTAAAACAACTAAACATTTTATTTTTAGTTTTATTTTTATGTAAATAATTATAATGTTTATATTTATTTTAAGCAAATAATTTTTTTTTTTTTTTGACGTCGATTTAATGTTTATTTAATTAATTATTATAACAATATGTATATGTTCTATGTTTTTGTATTCATTATTTGCTATGTGTTTTTGTGCATGGAATGAGGAGAGGGGGAATTGGGTCATAATGTTTTTTTTAACAACTAATCAAAAATTAGGTTGGGAAATTAAAATTCTCCAACAACATACTCATTATGTCACAAAACATCTCATATTTAAATAAATATAATATATAAATACACTACTATACTAATTTTAATAAATCAAATACACAAACAACATCCCAAAAAAAGCTCGCAATCTAAGAAAGACAGAAGTTAAAAAGAAAAAAATAAGAAAAGTACTTTGTTTTATTGGCACAAAAGAATTTTTTATTTTATTTTTTTATTATTTATTATTACCTATTTTGTTTATAAATAAATCTAGATAGATAATTTATAATTTTGATAATTTTATTTTTATTTATTTATTTTGTTTTCAAAATTTTTAATTATTTTAAATTCACTGCGGAAAAATCGCACAAAAAAAAAAAAAAAAAAAATAGAAAAATAGCTAAAAAAAAAAATTTTGTCTATTTTTTTCTGTTTATCTTAATTGCAGATTGAAAATAAATACAAAATATCAACATCGAGTATACATAGCATATATCGAAAAAATAAAAAGGGGTAAGTTGGCAGAGATAATTAAAACACAAGAAAATGGGTGGTTTTTTGATAATTTTTTATTAATTCACATTTGTTTAATATTTTATTAATTTTATTCACCCATTTTTCATTATTATTAATTTATTTATTTTTAACACATTTAATTTAATTTTAATAAACCATCTCCGGATCCGGACCTATATACGTTTTGCATACACCTGTTACGACCTAAGACTTTAACAGGCCTCTATATTAACATCCAAATGAATGCGTGTGTAACTAATTATTTATTGTGTTGCATTGTATTGGAAAACACATAAATCACTCTTTTCATTTCATAATAATTAATAAAACATTTTTTTTTTTTTGTTTTGTAATAATAAATAAATAATAGCATGTGTTTAATTTTAATTATTATCATAATACAATTTTTATCGGTGTTGTCAACTTCGAGAATAAATTGAGCCATGTCTTAGATGAATTTTAATTATTTTCAATTTAATGTAGCTTCAAACACGTGGAGTGTCCATGTGAGAAAATTTTCTTAACTACAGTGACTGGCATTTAGATAGAATTAGTTTTTTTTTTTTTTTTTTGTGTTGCGTTGCGACGTTAAATTTTTTTAATATATCGAGATCGCATCCAAATGAGAAAGGTGAACGCACCCGTGTACCAAAATTTTACGACATTTTTATTTTATTTTATTTTTAATTTTGCCAAATTAATTTTTTTAATATAAACAATTTTTTTTTTATATCTTTTTCCAGGATTACAGCGAAAATTGATGATGATATGATCTCATATTATTGCAACGAAGATATATTTTTATTGGAAGTAAGACAAATAGAAGAAGATTTGTACGATATAACATTAACAGAACTTCCAGACCATGATCCACATCACCATCATCATCATCATCACTGATTATAGTTAAAATATAATTTTAGTAATTAGTAATATTTTTAGTTGTTTTATATATAAATATAATAAAGTTTTTAAGTTTTTTTTTAATTATTGGATTTATTTTTTAATCAAAATTTAAAATAAAGTCGAGTGCCTTTTACACATAAAAACAAAAATTATTCAAATCATTTTTTTGTGAGAAATATTTGGCTAGCCTTCCATAGCACGTAAAACATAGAATTTTATTTATTATAATTAAATAGTAATTAATATTAATTAATAAGAAAAAAAGACGAATTTTTCGAATAAAAATATATAAAATTTGTGATTTGAACATCTCTAATTTTACAAGATTTTGTATTATTGAACTGAATTATATTTTAATTAATTTTTATATTACCTATAAATGTATATGTAAGATATTAAAAAGGTGAATATTTAATAAGCAAAAATGGACTTTAAGTCAGAAAGATATAAAGAACAAAAAATTACAGATCGCATAGCGTTTATTCCATACAAGACATTCCACTTTATATAAAATAAATGATTTAGATGATAACCATCTGATACATCTATAATATAATATACATCGTACTTTTAGATATATTAAAAAATTTAAATATATATATTTTTATTAATATAAATTAAATAATTAAACTGCCATAAAATAAACAAAAATTATATCGTTTTCTTAAATTTTTTAATTTCTTTGTTTAAATAAAAATTTTTTGTACCTGAAAAATTTAAGAAAATATATAATTAATAAATAAGACAATAAATAAATAATAGTGAAAGTGATAAAATAATAAGAAAAAGAAATCAATTTTTAAGTTTAAATTTTCTCAACAACGAATTGCCATTTTATTATTATTAATTAATTTAATTTAATTTTTTCGTAATTTTATAAGAAGTTTTTTTTTTTTGCTTATAAAATAAATAAATAAAAATAATAAAAAAAAAAAAAAATAAAACAAACATTTCTCTTCAGATTGCAATATTAATTTTATACTAAATGAAAGGTAGTTTTTAAGGAATAATATAAAATAATTTTTTTTTTTATAATTTATTACCGATTTATATAAATTTGTCTTTTAATTAATAATAATTTTATTTCTACATTCTTTTTTATTCTATTTAAATTTTTCGCGGAAAATACTAAATAAAAAATACAATATGGTGGAGGATTTTATTTACAAAAAAAAAAAAAAAAGAATAACGAAAAAATAGGAGAGAATCTTTTAAAATACTACCTACACAACAATCTTCTAAAATCTAAATTTTTAAATAATTTTTTTTTTATTAATTAAAAATATATATATATATTATAGATAAAATCAAAATGCAACAAAAAATTTATTATAACTACATATTTTAAATAATTAATTTTAATGAAATAATTAAAACAAAAACATAAATAAATCATAATTTTATATGAAAAACATGAACATACAAAAAAAAAAAAAAAATAAAAAATAAATTAATTTAAAGAAAAACATAAAATAAATATTATATAAAAATTATATGAATTGTTTGTTTTCTGTTTTTGTTTTCCTTTATTTTACAATCTAATTCCTTTTTGGAGTATTTTTATCCATGTATAAAATGTCATTAACATACATTATAATTAGCATAAATGATACAGCACAAACATTTAACTATTATTGATTCGATTCATTAGATATTTTAAAATTGAATGTTTGTAGGTACATTAGATTCAAAGCTTATTTGTTTGGCAAATCAAAAATTGTATGACGTTTAAATCTTTCCCTCTTCGTGCTATACACTGTGGTGCAGAACTATAGACGCACCTTGATTTTAACGCATTCACTACATCCGAGGAAAGTTAAAACATATAATACGTAAAACCTAAGTGAGCATAGAAAACCACTAACTTATGTACCGTTATAACGAAATTTTATCTTTACACATACCGTTATAAAGAATTTTTGTTTTGTTTGCTGGTGCATAACAATAGACGCATTGTTTAGTATCTTCTAATTATTTGAAAGTTAAGGTTTGTGGATTTATTTTTGTTATTACTGCTTGCAATGCCGCGTGGTTGTTATTTAACCGATATAGAAAAAGGCAAAATTTCTGCTTTTTGGGAAGAAGGTATCGGTATTCGGGAAATTTCTCGGAGATTGAAGCGGTCCGACAAAGTAGTCGGCACATTTTTAAAAGATCCGGCTAATTACGGACAAAATAAGAAAGGAGGACCAAAAGAAAAGCTTTCGGATCGTGATAAGCGAAAAATTATTAAAACTGTAATTCAATGAAAAGCGGAGTTCAAATAACACGAGAATGTCACTTAAATGTATCTCGTTGGACCGTGAATCGGGTTTTAAAACAATCTCCATACCTTGTTCGGCAAAAGCTTAAGTCTATGCCGAGATTATTGCCTCGTCATAAAGAAGCCCGCCTCGAATTCGGACGAAGAAATATGAGCACGGACTGGAAAATGGTAAATCATTTTGTGCAATTTAAAAATTATATTTCTTTTAATAATCTAAATTTCTTTAAAAAAAAAATGTTTAGATTATTTTTTCGGATGAGAAAAAATTTAATTTATACCCCTATTATGGTTCTCACCTCACCGACGAGTCGCCGTGACTCGAAAAGTCGTGTGAGTTCAATTTTGGTATTATGGTTCTCACATTTATTTTGGCGAGAGTTGTGCGCAGCTAATCTTATTGGTTTTGTTAATTATGACCATTTCCATTCGTTTTGAAGTTTGCCAGCACAGTAGTTTTATATTTTTTGACGTATAGTTAGCAGTCTTTTGTACACATTTACATTTATTATGATTAATTTTGTAATTTTATGAGATTTAATTAGATAATTTATCGGTTAAAAGTGTTAATAAATAGTGCAAATAGCAAAATACAATGTGGATTGGTTTTTCTGTGGCGAATGAAACTGGAGGAAACAAAAATGTTTGACAACTCACATACGCATTTTGTTGTTAACATGTACAATAAAAATATTTTAAAATATGATTTAAAAAACAAAAATTGATTTATTCAATATTTAATTAGGAAATGTTAATTAAAATATGTATTTTGCCTGTAAAAAAACTGTAGATTTTTTTATTCCATTATTTCTTTATTCTTTACAAAAAATCGCACTAGTCACCGAGAAATATTAGGTGAGCAATTGTGACATTACTCTCACTCACGGCGAGAATCATAATACCAAAATTTGATTTGGGTGACTTGAAGTCGCCAAGTGACTCTTAGGTGAGAACCATAATAGGGGCATAAATCGGAGTGTGTCAAGGATATTTATTTCCATAGTCTGAGTCTTGTATTTTTATAATTTACAATGGTTACAGGATGAGAATTTAATTCGGTATCGAAAAGAAAATGGTAGGTACATTTGAGGTAAGAATATATCTCGAAAACCAACATAGTTGCGTAATAGTAGTTGCATAGTTCTATAACAAGAAAACTGTATAAGAAACACTTTGTACTAAATGTAGTACGTATGCCCTAACAGAGACATTTATTTTGCTCTGCACGATTGCATAAAACAAACAAATTTATACTAACTTGTATATGATGTGATAGCGGAGGTAGTAAGGTGATGGATTTGACTGACGAAGGTCTGGAGTTCGAGTCCAAGCAAAGCTAACGAAAAAATATATTTTTAGATGAAAAAAATTGGAGATAATTCGAGAAGATTATCGGGGGGATCTCGAGATCGCTGCAAAAAAAATTGGTTAAATAAAAAAGAAATCTAAGTTTTATTTTTGCTTAAAAAAAAAATAAAGTGGGAAGCTTCAAGAATCGAACTCCAAGCCTTTCGCACAACACTCCCTCATCTTACCACCTAACCACTCATCTATATATCATTCCCACTCAGTGTTTCGTTTAAATACTGATAAATTCGAACTTAGTGAAAAATCGCATAAAATTTTTTGTTATTTTACCAGGCGAACAGAATTTAAAAACAACATAATTGTCAGCAACGTGACATTATTTTGTATCAAAGCGTGTCACTTCAAGTTATGTGACACTTGAACATACAAAATAAAGTCATATTGCTGACATTTCTACCTTCTTGTAATTTCTGTTCGCCTGTTAAAATGATAAAATTTTTTGCGATTTTTGATGAAAAAAAAAAATGCTTTTTTAAATTTCTGCTTACCTGGTAAATAAAAATTAACTTTTTTTTAGTTAAAAAGGCAATCATAACTCAGTAGCAACCACCCAAATAGAAAATTTGGAGAATATTATTACAAAAAAAAATTCCATCAGGTGCGGGGATCGAACTCGAGACCTCTATGGTTTTAATCTGTTCTCTTATGGTAAGAGAGCAGATTAAAACCATAGAGGTTCGAGTTCGATCCTCGCACCTGAATGAATTTTGGTTTTTGTAATAAAAATCTCCAAATTTTCTATTTGGGTGGTTGCTATTATGCCTTTTTAATTAAAAAAAGTTAATTTTTATTTACCAAATGAGCAGAAATAAAAAAAAAAAAAATTTTTTTTTCATCAAAAATCGCAAAATTTTTTTGTCATTTTAACAGGCGAACAGAAATTACAAGAAGGTAGAAATGTCAGCAATATGACTTTATTTTGTATGTTCAAGTGTCACATAATTTGAAGTGACACGCTTTGATACAAAATAATGTTACGTTGCTGACAATTATGTGGTTTTTAAATTCTGTTCGCCTGGTAAAATAACAAAAAAATTTATGCGATTTTTCACCAAGTCCGAATTTATCAGTCAGTATTTTACACGAAAAATGAGTACAAAGAGGGGAGTGGTTAGGTGGTAAGATAAAGGAGTGATGTGTGAAAGGTCTGGAGTTCGATTCTTGAAACTTCCGACTTTAATTTTAATTTTTTTTTTATTTACACGAATAATTTATTCAAATTTTACGAATTTTTTTTTTTGCAGCGATCTATCTCGCTCGTTCCCTCCCGATGATAATCTTCTCGAGTTATCTCCAATTTTTTTCATCTAAAAACAAATATTGACTTTTGGCTTGGGACTCGAGAACTCCAGACCTTCGTCACTCCAATCCATCACCTTACTACCTCCGCTACCACATCATATACAAGTTAATATAAATTGGTTTGTTTTATGATAAAAATAAAAAAAAGAACACGAAATCTGCAATTGTGCTCCGATTGCGGTTCTTGATACCTTAAATGATAGGTCACGAGACCTGTAATTGCTATACCATACATTTCGAAGAAAGTTCAATTCGAAGAAAATCACCTTACTATAGCTCAGCCGATTCAGAGCTGTAAAAATCCGAAATCTGCAATTGTGCTCCGATTGCGGTTCTTGATACCTTAAATGATAGGTCACGAGACCTGTAATTGCTATACCATACATTTCGAAGAAAGTTCGATTCGAAGAAAATCACCTTACTATAGCTCAGCCGATTCAGAGCTGTAAAAATCCGAAATCTGCAATTGTGCTCCGATTGCGGTTCTTGATACCTTAAATGATAGGTCACGAGACCTGTAATTGCTATACCATACATTTCGAAGAAAGTTCGATTCGAAGAAAATCACCTTACTATAGCTCAGCCGATTCAGAGCTGTAAAAATCCGAAATCTGCAATTGTGCTCCGATTGCGGTTCTTGATACCCTAAATGATAGGTCACGAGACCTGTAATTGCTATACCATACATTTCGAAGAAAGTTCGATTCGAGTAAAATCACCTTAATATAGCTCAGCCGATTCAGAGCTGTAAAAATCCGAAATCTGCAATTGTGCTCCGATTGCGGTTCTTGATACCTCAAATGATAGGTCTCGGGACTTGTAATTGTTATGCCAAACCGCATTAAAATTGGTTGATTATATCCATACATTTCACAGAAAAATCGATTCGAAGAAAATCACCTTACTATAGCTCAGCCGATTCAGAGCTGTGAAAATCCGAAATCTGCAATTGTGCTCCGATTGCGGTTCTTGATACCTTAAATGATAGGTCACGAGACCTGTAATTGCTATACCATACATTTCGAAGAAAGTTCGATTCGAATAAAATCACCTTACTATAGCTCAGCCGATTCAGAGCTGTAAAAATCCGAAATCTGCAATTGTGCTCCGATTGCGGTTCTTGATACCTCAAATGATAGGTCTCGGGACTTGTAATTGTTATGCCAAACCGCATTAAAATTGGTTGATTATATCCATACATTTCACAGAAAAATCGATTCGAAGAAAATCACCTTACTATAGCTCAGCCGATTCAGAGCTGTGAAAATCCGAAATCTGCAATTGTGCTCCGATTGCGGTTCTTGATACCTTAAATGATAGGTCACGAGACCTGTAATTGCTATACCATACATTTCGAAGAAAATTCGATTCGAAGAAAATCACCTTACTATAGCTCAGCCGATTCAGAGCTGTAAAAATCCGAAATCTGCAATTGTGCTCCGATTGCGGTTCTTGATACCTTAAATGATAGGTCACGAGACCTGTAATTGCTATACCATACATTTCGAAGAAAGTTCGATTCGAAGAAAATCACCTTACTATAGCTCAGCCGATTCAGAGCTGTAAAAATCCGAAATCTGCAATTGTGCTCCGATTGCGGTTCTTGATACCTTAAATGATAGGTCACGAGACCTGTAATTGCTATACCATACATTTCGAAGAAAGTTCGATTCGAAGAAAATCACCTTACTATAGCTCAGCCGATTCAGAGCTGTAAAAATCCGAAATCTGCAATTGTGCTCCGATTGCGGTTCTTGATACCTCAAATGATAGGTCTCGCGACTTGTAATTGTTATACCAAACCGCATTAAAATTGGTTGATTATTTCCATACATTTCACAGAAAAATCGATTCGAAGAAAATAACCTTACTATAGCTCAGCCGATTCAGAGCTGTGAAAATCCGAAATCTGCAATTGTGCTCCGATTGCGGTTCTTGATACCTTAAATGATAGGTCACGAGACGTGTAATTGCTATACCATACATTTCGAAGAAAGTTCGATTCGAAGAAAATCACCTTACTATAGCTCAGCCGATTCAGAGCTGTAAAAATCCGAAATCTGCAATTGTGCACCGATTGCGGTTCTTGATACCTCAAATGATAGGTCTCGGGACTTGTAATTGTTATGCCAAACCGCATTAAAATTGGTTGATTATATCCATACATTTCACAGAAAAATCGATTCGAAGAAAATCACCTTACTATAGCTCAGCCGATTCAGAGCTGTAAAAATCCGAAATCTGCAATTGTGCTCCGATTGCGGTTCTTGATACCTCAAATGATAGGTCTCGGGACTTGTAATTGTTATGCCAAACCGCATTAAAATTGGTTGATTATATCCATACATTTCACAGAAAAATCGATTCGAAGAAAATCACCTTACTATAGCTCAGCCGATTCAGAGCTGTGAAAATCCGAAATCTGCAATTGTGCTCCGATTGCGGTTCTTGATACCTTAAATGATAGGTCACGAGACCTGTAATTGCTATACCATACATTTCGAAGAAAGTTCGATTCGAATAAAATCACCTTACTATAGCTCAGCCGATTCAGAGCTGTAAAAATCCGAAATCTGCAATTGTGCTCCGATTGCGGTTCTTGATACCTCAAATGATAGGTCTCGCGACTTGTAATTGTTATACCAAACCGCATTAAAATTGGTTGATTATTTCCATACATTTCACAGAAAAATCGATTCGAAGAAAATAACCTTACTATAGCTCAGCCGATTCAGAGCTGTGAAAATCCGAAATCTGCAATTGTGCTCCGATTGCGGTTCTTGATACCTTAAATGATAGGTCACGAGACGTGTAATTGCTATACCATACATTTCGAAGAAAGTTCGATTCGAAGAAAATCACCTTACTATAGCTCAGCCGATTCAGAGCTGTAAAAATCCGAAATCTGCAATTGTGCTCCGATTGCGGTTCTTGATACCTCAAATGATAGGTCTCGCGACTTGTAATTGTTATACCAAACCGCATTAAAATTGGTTGATTATTTCCATACATTTCACAGAAAAATCGATTCGAAGAAAATCACCTTACTATAGCTCAGCCGATTCAGAGCTGTAAAAATCCGAAATCTGCAATTGTGCTCCGATTGCGGTTCTTGATACCTCAAATGATAGGTCTCGCGACTTGTAATTGTTATACCAAACCGCATTAAAATTGGTTGATTATTTCCATACATTTCACAGAAAAATCGATTCGAAGAAAATAACCTTACTATAGCTCAGCCGATTCAGAGCTGTAAAAATCCGAAATCTGCAATTGTGCTCCGATTGCGGTTCTTGATACCTTAAATGATAGGTCACGAGACCTGTAAATGCTATACCATACATTTCGAAGAAAGTTCGATTCGAAGAAAATCACCTTACTATAGCTCAGCCGATTCAGAGCTGTAAAAATCCGAAATCTGCAATTGTGCTCCGATTGCGGTTCTTGATACCTCAAATGATAGGTCTCGCGACTTGTAATTGTTATACCAAACCGCATTAAAATTGGTTGATTATTTCCATACATTTCACAGAAAAATCGATTCGAAGAAAATAACCTTACTATAGCTCAGCCGATTCAGAGCTGTAAAAATCCGAAATCTGCAATTGTGCTCCGATTGCGGTTCTTGATACCTTAAATGATAGGTCACGAGACCTGTAATTGCTATACCATACATTTCGAAGAAAGTTCGATTCGAAGAAAATCACCTTACTATAGCTCAGCCGATTCAGAGCTGTAAAAATCCGAAATCTGCAATTGTGCTCCGATTGCGGTTCTTGATACCTCAAATGATAGGTCTCGGGACTTGTAATTGTTATACCAAACCGCATTAAAATTGGTTAATTATTTCCATACATTTCACAGAAAAATCGATTCGAAGAAAATCACCTTACTATAATAGCTCAGCCGATTCAGAGCTGTAAAAATCCGAAATCTGCAATTGTGCTCCGATTGCGGTTCTTGATACCTCAAATGATAGGTCTCGGGACTTGTAATTGTTATGCCAAACCGCATTGAAATTGGTTAATTATTTCCATACATTTCACAGAAAAATCGATTCGAAGAGAATCACCTTACTATAGCTCAGCCGATTCAGAGCTGTAAAAATCCGAAATCTGCAATTGTGCTCCGATTGCGGTTCTTGATACCTCAAATGATAGGTCTCGGGACTTGTAATTTTTATACCAAACCGCATTAAAATTGGTTGATTATTTCCATACATTTTATAGAAAAATCGATTCGAAGAAAATCACCTTACTATAGCTCAGCCGATTCAGAGCTGTAAAAATCCGAAATCTGCAATTGTGCTCCGATTGCGGTTCTTGATACCTTAAATGATAGGCCACGAGACCTGTAATTGCTATACCATACATTTCGAAGAAAGTTCGATTCGAAGAAAATCACCTTACTATAGCTCAGCCGATTCAGAGCTGTAAAAATCCGAAATCTGCAATTGTGCTCCGATTGCGGTTCTTGATACCTCAAATGATAGGTCTCGGGACTTGTAATTGTTATGCCAAACCGCATTAAAATTGGTTGATTATTTCCATACATTTCACAGAAAAATCGATTCGAAGAAAATCACCTTACTATAGCTCAGCCGATTCAGAGCTGTAAAAATCCGAAATCTGCAATTGTGCTCCGATTGCGGTTCTTGATACCTTAAATGATAGGCCACGAGACCTGTAATTGCTATACCATACATTTCGAAGAAAGTTCGATTCGAAGAAAATCACCTTACTATAGCTCAGCCGATTCAGAGCTGTAAAAATCCGAAATCTGCAATTGTGCTCCGATTGCGGTTCTTGATACCTTAAATGATAGGTCACGAGACCTGTAATTGCTATACCATACATTTCGAAGAAAGTTCGATTCGAAGAAAATCACCTTACTATAGCTCAGCCGATTCAGAGCTGTAAAAATCCGAAATCTGCAATTGTGCTCCGATTGCGGTTCTTGATACCTTAAATGATAGGTCACGAGACCTGTAATTGCTATACCATACATTTCGAAGAAAGTTCGATTCGAAGAAAATCACCTTACTATAGCTCAGCCGATTCAGAGCTGTAAAAATCCGAAATCTGCAATTGTGCTCCGATTGCGGTTCTTGATACCTCTAATGATAGGTCTCGGGACTTGTAATTGTTATGCCAAACCGCATTAAAATTGGTTGATTATTTCCATACATTTCACAGAAAAATCGATTCGAAGAAAATCACCTTACTATAGCTCAGCCGATTCAGAGCTGTGAAAATCCGAAATCTGCAATTGTGCTCCGATTGCGGTTCTTGATACCTTAAATGATAGGTCACGAGACGTGTAATTGCTATACCATACATTTCGAAGAAAGTTCGATTCGAAGAAAATCACCTTACTATAGCTCAGCCGATTCAGAGCTGTAAAAATCCGAAATCTGCAATTGTGCTCCGATTGCGGTTCTTGATACCTCAAATGATAGGTCACGAGACCTGTAATTGCTATACCATACATTTCACAGAAAAATCGATTCGAAGAAAATAACCTTACTATAGCTCAGCCGATTCAGAGCTGTGAAAATCCGAAATCTGCAATTGTGCTCCGATTGCGGTTCTTGATACCTTAAATGATAGGTCACGAGACCTGTAATTGCTATACCATACATTTCGAAGAAAGTTCGATTCGAAGAAAATCACCTTACTATAGCTCAGCCGATTCAGAGCTGTAAAAATCCGAAATCTGCAATTGTGCTCCGATTGCGGTTCTTGATACCTTAAATGATAGGTCACGAGACCTGTAATTGCTATACCATACATTTCGAAGGAAGTTCGATTCGAAGAAAATCACCTTACTATAGCTCAGCCGATTCAGAGCTGTAAAAATCCGAAATCTGCAATTGTGCTCCGATTGCGGTTCTTGATACCTCAAATGATAGGTCTCGCGACTTGTAATTGTAATACCAAACCGCATTAAAATTGGTTGATTATTTCCCTACATTTCACAGAAAAATCGATTCGAAGAAAATAACCTTACTATAGCTCAGCCGATTCAGAGCTGTAAAAATCCGAAATCTGCAATTGTGCTCCGATTGCGGTTCTTGATACCTTAAATGATAGGTCACGAGACCTGTAAATGCTATACCATACATTTCGAAGAAAGTTCGATTCGAAGAAAATCACCTTACTATAGCTCAGCCGATTCAGAGCTGTAAAAATCCGAAATCTGCAATTGTGCTCCGATTGCGGTTCTTGATACCTCAAATGATAGGTCTCGCGACTTGTAATTGTAATACCAAACCGCATTAAAATTGGTTGATTATTTCCATACATTTCACAGAAAAATCGATTCGAAGAAAATAACCTTACTATAGCTCAGCCGATTCAGAGCTGTAAAAATCCGAAATCTGCAATTGTGCTCCGATTGCGGTTCTTGATACCTTAAATGATAGGTCACGAGACCTGTAATTGCTATACCATACATTTCGAAGAAAGTTCGATTCGAATAAAATCACCTTACTATAGCTCAGCCGATTCAGAGCTGTAAAAATCCGAAATCTGCAATTGTGCTCCGATTGCGGTTCTTGATACCTTAAATGATAGGCCACGAGACCTGTAATTGCTATACCATACATTTCGAAGAAAGTTCGATTCGAAGAAAATCACCTTACTATAGCTCAGCCGATTCAGAGCTGTAAAAATCCGAAATCTGCAATTGTGCTCCGATTGCGGTTCTTGATACCTTAAATGATAGGTCACGAGACCTGTAATTGCTATACCATACATTTCGAAGAAAGTTCGATTCGAAGAAAATCACCTTACTATAGCTCAGCCGATTCAGAGCTGTAAAAATCCGAAATCTGCAATTGTGCTCCGATTGCGGTTCTTCATACCTTAAATGATAGGTCACGAGACCTGTAATTGCTATACCATACATTTCGAAGAAAGTTCGATTCGAAGAAAATCACCTTACTATAGCTCAGCCG